>VYZQ01056862.1:64779-78810 GCA_013400655.1 Mystacornis crossleyi
GATCACCTGAGTTATTAGGAAAAAAAAAAAAAAAAAGAACACAAGAGCAAGATATCATAAATGCCTCATCCTCAGTAGAAGAACACAGAATAATCCAGTCACAAGAAACAAAGGCATAAACCCCCTGCTTCCTAATTTCCTCTTTCATGGTAATTTTCTTCCATTAAATACTTAAATAATTAAGCTCAACTATTTGAACAGAAGATTAAATTGTACTCCCTGACATTGGCATTTATCTAGGTATAGTATAAACAGATTTGTTCTCTTTAAGCATTAAACTTCTCTGAGCAGAACCCTCATAAGTATAGTGTTTATACTCCTACAAAATAAAACCATAAATATAATAATACAGATTCTTCACTCAAGTCTAAAAAACAACACCAGGCAAGGTTAGAACAATGTTTACTTTATTTGAGTAGTAGTTTGAGGTCTAAAACTAATAAAGACAATATGTTATTCAATACTGCACTCTGAGGTAATTAAAAATAGATCCCCAAGGCTCCATTACTTGTAGTTTATGGGAGTCTTCTACTCAAAAGTTCCCATACAAGTTCAAGGAAACTAAAAGGAATTATTAAGTGAATTTTGCTTCTACAACAGAAGCCAAAAAAATACAAAAGAGCGTATTTTCACCTCACTCATGTTCTTTAATATATTGGCCACTTTTTAATATTTTATTTGGCTACTGGTATTCAAAAAACCCCAAGTTTAAATATAAAAATAAATAAACAAGAAGCTTTGAGGTGTTGTATTTTATCCCCAGTATGGATTCCTAAATTCCCAGATTTTCTTACATAACATGTTATTCATCGGCTGAAGAATTGGAAGATAAACAAGACAGCTGTGGTGGCAAGAAAACTACCCAAGAAAAAATGACTGTAGATTTATACATTTAAAAGTTTACTGTTTGTTTTTCAAGGGCGATCTCAAGATTTTTACAAAGTAACCCATATTTTATACCCACTTCTATAGCTGGCATACCTCATTTTTTTCCTTATCTAGATAACAGCTCTGCCATCTTAGCTTACCCTTCGATAGTCTTTGATTAGACACTGCCTTACACCTTGTTATTTTTGTGTTAGCCTAGAGCATTCTAACCTGCAGCCAACACAAGGAATACCAGGGCTTGCCCATAACGTCATGTCAGGGCATCAATTCCGAAGTGCCAACAGGATGAAGGACAGCAAAGTCTTCCGTAAGTCTCACACAAAAGCGGCAGTGAGCACACAGGGAGAGTGCTGGGCACAGCTGGTCATTCTTTAGGTTCATTTTCAGAGCAGAATTCCTATTTAAATTCAGTTAAGGTAACAGATCCATTTTGTTTGAGCATGAGGAAAGGTAAAAAAACCCACTCTCTCTCCTAATACCAATAATAGCTCAGTTGAAACGTTGTTCAAAAGGCT
Source organism: Mystacornis crossleyi (assembly GCA_013400655.1). Taxonomy (NCBI): domain Eukaryota; kingdom Metazoa; phylum Chordata; class Aves; order Passeriformes; family Timaliidae; genus Mystacornis; species Mystacornis crossleyi. Next base: position 66,183 of record VYZQ01056862.1, read on the forward strand.
AATTTAAAAGTGAATGCGAGTTCAAGGATCCAAAGCTTTGTGGCACGGTCAGACTGTGCAAAGCAGCACAGAACAGCGGAGCTCATGTTAAACACAACGATGGAAAGCCTAGTCGCCAGCAGGAGAGTTTTGCAAGGGATAACTTATCCTACCTTTTAAAAAGCCAATTAAACCATAATGACCTCCAGTAGCAAGACTCAACTAAGCAGTCTGCAGTACTAAAAAAAAAAGAATAAAGAAGGTTCTCCACAACGCCGTATCACACCCGGGTCGAGGACAGCGGCTCCCTCGGCTGCTTAACGCCTCGGTTTCTCACACAGCCCAGGACACAGGATTCAATCAGCACGCAGTTTTTCCACAACTTTGATGGGGAAGGATACTATTTATTTTACGTGAGTGACTCTTGTTTTGACAGGCAAAGTGGCCAGGAAGGCAAGGACACACACCCAGACATTTTCCCCTGGTTTGGCAGCAATCGATACAATCACTTACACCACGGAGAAAACACGGCCAGCTCAAAGCAATTTTCTCAAGGTGAGAGGGCAAAGAAACAACAAAATTGCCAGCATCAGAAGCCTCAATTCCCACTGAAAGGATTCCCAAGGTTGTACAGAAAGTAATGAATATAAATTCTGCAGCAATATTATTTACCTCCTAGGAGAAAACACTCTCCAGCACTCAGGCTCAAATGTCCAAAACTTCACTCGAAAGAAAAAAGCAAGGCAGAAAGCAAATCAGGGAAAGAGCTCTGTTCAGCAGCAATTCCTGTGTCACATACCTCATTTCTCTTTAGCATCCTGCACTGGGAAGCTTGGCAAAAATGAAGATGGTCTCGGTGCTGCTGCTGCTGCTGCTGAGCACACTCCTGGGCACCCCCGCCGTGCCTTCCCAGCGCCCTTCTTGTTACAAGAGGGCCCTCACGGAGCACAGCTGCCACACCATCCCCAAAGGCCAGGAGAACCTCCGACACGTCGACGATGGTCTGCAAGATCACTTTTGGGAAGGGAAGGGCTGTGAGGTGATCTGTTACTGCAACTTGAATGAATTGCTCTGCTGCCCAAAGTAAGACCACACTCATTTCATGTAAACTTGTACAGTTCGTCATAACTGCCCATTATATTTCCAACATTTTACAGTTTCCACAGGTGGAATAAGATATCATTTTAAATAAATTCATCACTTCAGATGGTTTGAAATGACATCAAGACATAGCCAATTTTCTGTTACAGTTTTGAGGATTTGTGTTTCAGGGGCTCACCTAGGACTTGCTTAGCATATTTTATAAACCTCCCTGTCCTATTAACAGGGACTTCAGCATTTAAATCACCCAACTTTTGACTCCTCTGTTTGATCCAGTCTAAGCATAACTACATCAAATCCTTATTCACAGTATTTTGCAATGAAGATATTTTCAGGACCAAAACCAAAACTATTTGACTTCTGTTCCATGGAAGAGAACTGTGCTGCTATTCTAAAGTGCGTGCACATATGTCAGTTGAACAAATAATTCTGTAAAGATAGCTGTTAAAAGCAGAAAAGCATAGGAAGGGCACAGAGGTTCACAAATACTCGCATAAGGCAGGGCAAAGATTTAGCCCAAGAACATCAACACTTCCCTGACTTGCTTGCACTGCTGACAAAGCTGAATAGTGAAGTTCTCACTGAGCATGGGGGTTTGTTGTTGTTATATAGAAAGAACATAACTGAGTTAAATAAACACCATCGGCCCATACTGGTTTTAAGTATTAAAATGTATTAAGAGGTATTATTTCATTCAGTTTTTCAGCAACATTTTTTTCAGTAGATTTGGATTAGAAATATCAACAGTTCAAAACTTAGTAATACTTCAGAGGCACTAAAATGTGATGGCATTATACAGGCGAGCAAAAATTATTTTTTATATGTGCTCCTCTTAACACTCATTTCTCAAGTCCCCTAAAATGCAATAAAGGCAACTTTTCAGCACTCCTGTAGGGGACTCAAGTTGAACAAAGCGGGAAAGACTTCTAAAGCTAAAAATCTAACATTCTAACTGAGAGCAGGGTTTAAGTTAAGTTTTTAATCTTTCACTTTCCCTAAAACCAGATATGGTGTCCTCACCCTGAAGCACACTTCGGGTCTCTAGCTTCAACCTTTGAGCTCTGAGCAACATAATAAAGTCTCTTCCTTTGGTACAAACACAGAAGAAAGTACTCCTTCCACCATGCTGAGGTACACAAGATCTGCTTTGCATCTGTGCTCTTGGGACAAACTGCACTAAAACAGTATGTGTGCCAAAGTCCTTTATTTTCATAGTATCATCTCTTAGGTAAGTTTATTTTCTCAAAGCTAAAATACCAGGGTGGAGTTCTGTCAGCCTGGTCAGCCAATGAAAGTTTTGTCATTGCTTCCACACCAGGCCAGCAGAGGTAGAAACACACATATCTTCATCCAGACCTGCAGTTGCATTTGCATTGCTGGAAGGACATCCCACAAACACAGTAATCCCACATGTATCATAATATATGCTAAAAAATATCCACAGTGGGAAATGCATGTCATTTTAAAGCTCTAATAAACCAACGATCTAACTGTTTAAATATGTGTTCCTATCTTTCAGGGATATTTTCTTTGGACCAAAGATATCTTTTGTGATCCCCTGCAACAGTCAATGATTCAAGTCTGCAAGTGAAGATAACAGACATCATTCTACAATCATGTAATAATGTTTTCAAGGGGAAAAACAAAACCACCACCAACAAAATACACTTCCTCTCTAACCACAAGTCACTGCCTCACTTTACACTGAAGAAAGAATTTTCTTTCTATACCTTTATGGAATATCAAATATGTAAGAAATTTTCTTTTCAAATCTGGTAGCTGACCTAATTTCCATAAAGCCATTTCCATGGTTTAACAGACTGTACAAGCTCTTAATGTATCCTAATATGCATCCCCCAGCAAAAAGCATAACTCCTCCTACTCAGCTCAATATCCTTAACTACTTTGGACAAAGAAACTTCAAGCCTAAGCCTTCATGTTGTTAGGAACATGACTCAGAGCAACTCATGGCAGTGCAGCTTCCTGTTGCGTTATTGCCATCACACCTTTAATGCTGTTTTACACTGACACCAGTCAGTCCCTGGTACTTCTGCAGATAAACTCCCATGTTCTATTTAGGCATCTTAAAATACATGCACATACAAAAGGCATGTGTTTCCATATTTGAAAGTATTTCACTGGAACAAAAAAAAAAAAGTAAAAATTGGTATTAGCAGTACTAAAGCACACTTCGGTCTTATAATTATGTCTGGTCACCTGCCTTGACTACGCAATCCATAAACCCATAAATTGCTTAATCTTAACACTGAACATTTTAAATATCAGAACAGTATATTTTTTAATCAAGCTTTGTTTGAAATACAGTACCCCAAAATTAAGTTTAAATGCTGACTTTTTATTTTTAGGTTAGCCCTGTAAGGCAATAGCTACAGAAGAGAAAACACAGAGACAATAATCTTAATAGTTAAGAGGTATCGTGATCTAGGAAATAGATACAAAGAGAAATAAATTTTTGACCATTTTTCTCTTATGCTGCAATCTGTATTGGCTTTGAGAGGTGACCACGTAATTTAAAGCAGTCACCTGAGCAAGCCAGGCTTACAGGCAGCAAGCCTGACTTGCAGCCTTCCACATATATGCTTTAGCTATCAAGTCAGTCATATGGAAAGTGTGCAGTATTGAAGGAACTGCGCAGTCTTCTCCACTCAGAAAGTGCACTCTTCACCTAATAATCTTACACACTAGCCCAAACTGCTACCACCAGTTTACCAGGCTTACTTCATATGTCAGTATGAAATACCATCATGACTGTTTTTCTTCCTGTTAGCAAACAAGGGCTGGATACTGGGTGAGGGGGTGATTATACACAGCTAATAATAAATGTTTCAAGTAAATCTGTGTGTACTATTTTTGCCCTACTGACTGTTAAACAGTTTGTGTCACCAGGCTTTTTAAGCCTCATTTGTGTGATTATTCAAGCAGATTAGAGTCATTTGGGCTTCCTACCAAATAATCAATTGATAGCAAAATAAACCAAATAAATCTAGCAACCCGGTGAAAATATCCAAAGTGAGTGCTCTGCTAAAAAAGCTTATGGTATGTGGTCTTGTGCAAAGTCCTCTATAATCTTCTAGGGTATGTGACTTCTGTTGTTTGTGCCATCCAGTTTCTACAAGAATCAGTTTGCAATATGCCTGGCATTCGCAGCTTTGCAAAGCAGCAGTAGCAAAAAAATTTAAGGCAGACTTCAAGAAATTCATTCCATTTCAATTAATTCAAAGCTGGGTACTAAAGTTAGCAGCTTTCAGTTACCCTTCTTCGATGACTCCTGGAGAATATACAATCCACTGGAGAAAAATGTTGCCACTTTCCACATGCAGCAAGATAGGGTCACTTTAAGATGGACTTTCTTTGGCAAGGTGCTCTTGTTTCTCCCCTGCTCTCCTTCCCTCACACAGCTTCTTCTACAGGATCTGCCAGGCCTAGGTGAGAACACTCAACCATGTCATGCACTCAGAGAAAAAGTTTTTGTCCTTCGGATGCCCTATCCATGACCAGGTTCCCTGGCTTATTATGCAACTTGCACTGTGAAGGTAAGAAGCAGAATGCATGCAAATGATATTTAGCAAACAAATTTACAGTCCCTGTAGTGAAATGGGGATGAAAACGTATCGTCAAAGGACCACCAATTATAGCTGTCACTAGCTTGATATCACTGTCTTGAACTTAGGCCAGCACCGCAGAACTGTACTGTGGAAACACATAAAGCACTACAAGTGAAAGAAATCATACCACTGAGAGATACTGGGAAGGCAGCCAGTTTGAGGTTAGGGTTTATCATCATTCAGTTCTAGGCAAGCGTCACAGGTCAAAAAAGCAGAGTGAAGCATCCTAGTTGTAGTGACGCCAGAAGAGTAGTGATTTTCAAAAAAACTCCAAAGATTAACATCAAGCAGATTGGATCATGGACATATTGCTTTCACATTTCTCCCAAATTAAAAAAAAAAAAGCTCATAAACATCTGATAAGATTAGGAGCAGCAGTGAATGCTAACTGAACAAGCTGAAGCCATGTCCTCCTCAGCTCTAAGATGGAAACTATTTTCCCTCATCTTTTTCTTCATCCTATGTGCACAGCTTTAAACAGAAAGAAATCATATTCCATACACCACACATTGATACTGGCACAATACATGACAATACAAGAAGTCATTCTTAATGCCATCTTCAACATAAGAATTTTCTAAGACACTCAATTAAAAGCCTAAGTATTTCTGGGTATTAATCTCATGTTATCATAAGGTTTGGGTTTATTGACAGGGGCTCGTTCCTTTTAAACAGGCCTGAGCTAACGCATGCAATGAAAAAGAAACAGTGTGTCTGTTAGAAGAGACCGTATTGACCCGCACAGACTCGACTCTCATTCTCCAATTAAGATCTTAGCAGCAGTCCACGCAGACAAATGGAGAAGTCAGCAGGTAAAGGATTTCTTAGGGAGTCGAAGGATTTCTCAGCACAGTAAGCTGCAGCAGTCTCTTCCTCTGTACTTACAGCTTTGAAAGTCGAGAGCTGCATTTTTTTCCATTTTAATATAGGAGCAGGAAGGCCTCAGTGCTTGGAAGCACGTATCTCAGCAATGACAAAATGAATAAACAAATCAGAAAATCCTCCATCAATTCTTTTTTCCAAAGGGGGGGAAAAAAAAGTGTTAATCAGCCATTTCTGCCCAGCTAAGAACAGAACTGACACTTAAAGACTTTTACCTTGGGAAAAAGAACCTACTGCCAAGTCTGCTACAGCTTTTTTTTTAAAGGCATTGCATCATGAGCACTTGAGGTGCACTTATAAATATATCCTTGGCACATTTTAATTGAAAAATATTTTAATATTATTACACAGTTCATCAAACCTTAACTATTAGGTACAAGTATCATAGAATCATAGAATATGCTGAGTTGGATGGCACCCGTCAGGATCATCGAGTCCAACTCATTAAAACTACAGACACACCCATTTGAGCAACAATATCAGTGATATTTATTTAAAATACTTTTGCTGAGGAAATTTTTTCATAAGAGATGGTTTTCAAACAAATCAGCAAGATTATGAAAAATAAAACAGACAAACTCTCCCAGGAGAAAAAAGTTACAAAGAAAGCTTTTGCATATCAACAAAGCGTCAGTCTTTTGATTTGCAGCCTGAGTCTCAGTCCCAATCTTTTCTGCCTAATGAACCCCACTATCCAATTTTAGATCTGGTTTGTTCTTGTCATTCTTCACTGAGTAGATGAAGTATGTTAAGGTGTCCTTTTCATTCACTGGAATTGTCCTAAAATGGCAGCCAATTATCTATAAAGGAAGAATGCAAGAAAATTAATCACTCTTACACGCAAAAACTGAAGATTCAAATTTAAATCTACTACCATGAAGTTTAAAAGATTGATTAAGAAGCTTACAAAAAAAGGAAATGTTGCCTTTTTTCAGAAGTCTGTAGTTGTCATAGAAAAGGTAAACAGGAACCATTTTACTGATAAGTGTGAATTAAATGTAGCAGATTTGTACCCCTATCTTACAAAGTAAAAAGTCCAGAAATTTTTCAGGGAAAAAACCCTCAAAGCTATCAAAACAACCACCGGACTACCATTTCATCTGTTCAGTTAAAGCTTGAATATAACACATAACGGCTACAGAATATCAACAGTGACAGCACAGTGATAAGCAGCTACTGCTCTCCACTCAGCTTGGGAGGTGTTGTGTGTCTCCATCAAATCCCATACAGAAACATCTAACACAACACAAGAATATCAGAGAATTGTAACTGAACATTCAGCTCTTCGAAACAGAGCTATCTGTGAAAATTCACCATGCTGTAACCACTGAAATATGACAATCTGTAAGCAGTTCTGGAATCACTTGTCATTTCAGAAGCCTTTCCCTTCATCAAAATGAACACCAGCTTTGAAAGAAAGTTGCAAAATATTGTAACTGTCTGAATCTAATCTCTGGCTTTTTGTCAGATTGGTAGATTAAAATCACGAAGTGAAAAACATGGGACTGCTCATTTAAGCACCACAGGATGTAAGAATAAATGTTTAGCCTAACTAAAAATCTGGAAGCTTTCTAAACTCTACCCCCAAAGGCGTTCACAGAGAAACAGTTTGACAGAATCATCTAAAGTGGACTTGCACGAACAGCCAGAGCAGTCAGTGTCTATGGTATGTTAGGACACATTACAAGGAATCAAATGTATTGTATACTAAGGAAGCTCTGTGGCTATGGCTCACAAATACCTGCAGCACAGGAATAACCTAGTGCAAGTATCACATGAGATGCACCTAAACCAGACCCTTAGAAACACCAGTTCTGCAGAACAAAAACTGCTTGTGCTTCTTCAAATCACAGTCCTGCTAACTCAAGAGCTAACCTACATATAAGAAAATGAAAGACTGATTTTGCATTCTTACACTTAGTGGCAGCAGGACTATTCTTTTACAGTTCAGCTTTGAGATCACCCACACCTTTATTAGCCTTGCTTTTAATCCACACCGATTAAGGGAGAGATTAAAAAAGTGTCTGCACTTAAATACAGCTGGATGTATCACTGCACAGAAGTGAAAAATGAGTAGCTATACCTTCCTGTTAAGAACGCCAGCTCTTCCACTTATGTGCATCAATATGCTGTGACTGCACCTTTGCAGCACTAAAGAATTCCTTTAAAATTGCACTCAGGTGAAGCAAAGATGCTAACATACAGCTGTACTGGCATGCAGCTTCAGCACTTTTAGAAACAGTGGTAAGAAAATCCTAATTCTATAAAATTCCAGTCTTCTGACAGCAGATTCCAGGGGTTTAAACAGAATTAATTATCAACAGAAGTACATTTTTTTTCAGTTTCTGTACTTTACATATACAGAAATCTGTGGTTGCAGTAACTAGCTCTTTAAAGCAAAGTCTGAACCTTACCAGAATTACACTGACACCTCTCAGTCTCTAGTTCTTTTCAGCAGGACATTTCAGGTGAAGCTGTGATAGAATCAGGGGTTTATTCTGTGCATCAACGATATTTAGGAAGTTAAGAGTCCCTCCTCTGGAAAGAGCTTTTACTTTTGATTTACTTGGCTCAGGAGCTGGGGCCAGTGAAGGAAGCTAGATAAGCAGCTCCCTTTTGTTCTCCTAAAATCCAGATTATATAGGCACTTTATGCAAGGATCACAGTGTATAGAAAACCACATGCCATAGCAAGTTGCATTTTCTATTATGGGAAACACTCATACATACTTCAACAAGCTGTGCTTTGTTAAGTCCCGGTCTGGTCTGTAGCTTGAAGTGTCTTTTGTACCTTCGAAGTGTGTTTACTTGTAACTGATATAAATCAACCTAGAAGAAAAGAGGGGGAAGGGGAAGAAAACAATCTAATATAACTGGAAAAGATTCAGTCATTAATAGTTTGCCACACAAAAACATTTTGGAATCTCACAGACACGCAAGTGTAAACAGTCAGCTCTGCAGATGTCATTTTGACAAAAAACAAACTCCACCCTGCACCTTCCAGCAGAAAGGAAAATAGCCGAGCTCGGTTTAAGAGCGTTTTGTTACCAAGCATGGCTCTACCTTCCCTTAGCTGTGGACAGTATTTAGAACTCATTATTGTACTTTAATCAGTTCTGGGTTTTTTGTTTGCTTCCCAGTTCCAGCACGATAACCCAAAGTCCAGGAACAACTTGCATATAACATCTATGAAGATGCTGATTCAAAGGAGACCCCTATATTGTGATTTCAGACATTAAATCTAATGCAGATTACATGCAAGACACAGCACATCTGCACCATGAAAGAGCACATACTAGAATCAGGACAAAGTCTAGAGCACAAGTGTTCTTGGCTTGAGGTGAGAAAAGAAAACAATTGCTCTTGCTCTCCAAATGCATCCGTGCTACACAAGCAAAATGCAGGAGTTGTGCGCATGGGCATAAATGCCCAAAACTCTTTCTCAGTGAGTCAACAGTTGAGAGAATTACACAAGGTCCTCTGAGGAATACAAATACACAGCCTTAATCCAGTACTCCATCAGTTTTGAATGCTATGTACTCTGATCAGTCACTTCTCCCAGCAACAGCTTACCCTCCCATCCTCCCTGACAACCTAAGAGAGCTTAATCAGATGACTGAGTGGGAGAGCAAGCTCAGAAAGCAGGCTGAATGAGAAACTGTACTAGGTCAGTTGCAATTACAATAGCATTCTCCAAACTCTGTGCATTAAAGATTGATGAAGGAATTCACTATTGCTTTAAATTCATTTAACAGCCTCACTGCAGAATACTCAAAACAGCAGTGCTACTGCATACTCGGCAACCTGGCCAGACTTGAGGTGAGGCCACTTTGCATGATAAAGGGTGGAATCCTTTGGTGTTTCTAAAGTTTACATGGCATTGAACTTGATTCCCAAGTCACAGTGGGGAACCCACCCTCACAGCATCATGCAAAGGACTAGCAGCAGCTTTTCACCAAGCCCCAGAAGCTACCAGTACTGCAGGAATTTCTTCCTCTCCCATAGGAATCACTTCCAAACAGTAAAGATGGTCATGATTGAGATGGAAATGAGACAGCCTTAAAAGTCACCAGAAGAATGATACTTTTTTCCTTAGCAAACTGGATAATAATTGAAAATAAAGGTGGTCATGGGCAAACAGATATCTAAGGCATACAGTAATTACAAAGAATGAACATACTGCCCTTGCGCAAAGAGCCAGCTGACACTCAACAAAAATAGCTCCCAGTTTTCTTTTTTTTTTTNTTTTTTTTTTTGTTAAGAATACTCTTCAGAAAAAAAGCTTGCTTTCTTCTTCTGGAGATATCCATCAGTTGTGACATGTTTTATAATCCTGGCATAAGAAAAAAAAACAGGCTTCCAGGAGAGCTGCAATTACACAGTGTCAGAGAGCTACCTGAAGTCACACACAGCACTAGCTTTAGACTCAACTTCCCAAGAAACAATCGAAGATATTTAACATGAGACAACACCACCCGGCATCAAACTACTTTCAATCTCCTAAAATCCTCTTAGCCAGAGCCTTCAGACTGGAGCCTCGTGCCTAAAGGCACAGATTCCTATACAAAGTTTCCTCATTTACACTGATGTTATCTGCAGATGCTGACCATACGGATGCCATTAAATTAACACTTATAGAGCAATTTCTGAAGAATGTTTTAACAATCCCTCTCAGAAGGGACCACGTAGGCATAACAGCCTCTGCTCAAAATTAACACACTGAGGAGCACCTGCTAAGCAACCCTGTAGCAGAAATAACCCAAAGCACATGTAAGAAAAAGAGAGCCTTATGTTCAAGACCGACCCATTACACTATGAAAAAAAGTTGAACGCTTAAGTTCCCTTATTTTAAGGTGAGATTTCACTAGCGTGCAGTGGAGAAAACAGGTTGAAAAGACACCATATTTCTCTATTCCACTCCTACATAGCATAGCTCCCCAAATGGCTCTTCCCCCACAATGGGGCAGAAACAAAGCCACCATCATTAAACTTTCAGTGTTTAACATGACTAAGGCAACGGAGTAATTTCCAAGAGCCATCTGCAATGCATTTAGCACAAAAGAAAAGTTTGGAGGGACAGGACCGAGAAGCATTTATATCCCAAGCACTATGTGCAATTCCCTTCAGATTGTCAGCTCCTGCAAAAGATAAGAGTTCGATGGTATGTGGCAAAGCACTAAGGAGAAGAAAGCTGAAAACAGCAGATTTCTCACAAAATCATCAGACACTTAACAATAGAGACTCTTCTTCATTCTACTCCGCACCATTTAATCAGAACACATGCCACAAAATTCAGTTAAATTCTGTTACATTAAGAACAGTGTGAATCAAGAACCTCCCCTTTCCCACATGTAAGGAAAGCTGTAAAACTGGGAGAGTGGTATTGGTGCAGACTCGGTGTCGTTAAGAAGCTTAACACATCAGCTCGGGAAAAAAAAAATCACAATCATTTAGCTACCTCCGGAGTGTCGATGTCTTGCACTGGTGAGTCACCATCATCATCGCTGCCTTTCCTCTTTCTTCTATTTCTCACACTCTGAATTAAATTTTTGTGGAAGTCACAAATGTACAGATGTCTCGCCTAGAAGAATAAAACGGTGTCTTTCAATCAAACCTATGTAGTGCTTCTCCCAGACTAGAGCGCAAGTAGACAGACAACCCTTCAGCAACCACAGCCACATTAACTGAGTTAAGGAAGCTTTTCTACTGGCTTCTTCCAAATGGAGAGTGTGCTGCGCTGCAGATCGCTGCCACCGGCTGGGCCCCGAGCTCGCTGAAACGCTGCAATCGGCCGATGCAGCAGTGCCAGGCTGCGGAGCCACGCGAGCACAGCCGGCCCTCCCTCCCTCCCTTCGGCCGCGCATTGCACCGCACCGCGGGGGCCGGGCAGCACGCAAACAAAAAACAAGCTTTCAGTTGTTCTCTGCAGGGCTATGAGACGGCTCTCGTTTCCCCAGCTGTATCCTCCCCTCCTTGTTTTACTTCCGCTACCCGGCGTGGTCACGCAACACACTTATTTTTACTTTCTTTCTTTTTTACAAGTTTCCCTTTCGTAAGGATCTGCACGCGTTGGGAGATCTCGGCGCGTACCAGCCAGGAATACCCAGATCCGCGTGCTTTAAGTCCCAGCGGGGCAGCGTTGGGGACTGGTCTGCAGAGCAGGGCTGGGGTCCCTCGGGGCGCACGCAACCCCGGCCGGGCGCGGGGCGCTCCCGCCGGCAGCCCCGCTCTGCAGCCCGCCTTGCCCTACCGCGGCACCCGGCGAGGGCGGGCACTCTCCCAGCTGCCAGGCATCCCACCCCGTCGGCAGGCGGCTGCCCCCCGCGCCCGGCGGTCCGCCCGCCCTGCCCAGCCGTGCCGAGCCGCGTTGCGCGGGGCCCGATGGCTGCCGAGCGGAAGATAAAGCGGCACGGGAGACGTGCGGCGCTGCAGCACGAGGCGGGGCAGCGAGCGCGGCCCTCGCCAGCAACACAGACAAACTAGCCCGCCGGGAGCCATGCAGGCTCCGCTCCGCTCCGGCGAGCAGCGGCGCTTCCCGGCCACGCTAACCCCCGCTTCGGCTTCAGGGGGGCACACGCAGCCGATGCTTCGGCTCTTGGGGCCAGAGGAGATCCCAGGAGCTGGCAGGAGAGGCGGGCGCTGCCCCCCGCCCGGAGAGAGAGGACTTTCAGGCAGTGCTCCTGCCGCGCCAGCCAAACTCGGCCGTGCTACGGGGAAGAGGTGGGAAGGGGGAACGAACACTTCCCCGCCGCCAAACACCCCTCCTCCCCCACTAAACTTGATTAAAAGTCCCCCAGCCAACTAAGCCACATATGCAGCGACCTACCGGCCGCTTTTGTCCGCCCGTCCCGCCCGCTGCCCTGGCGCGTCCTCCCCTCGCGGACTTACGCTCTTGTCCAGCTCGATCTTCACCTTCTTCTGCGAAATGCTCTTCTGGATCCGCTTGCTGAAGCTGGCGTTGCCGGCGGCGCGGCCGCACCGCTCGCCCTCCTCCCGCAGGCAGCACAGCTGCCCGGCCCCGGGGCCGCCCGCGCACCCGCC
>VYZQ01056862.1:79404-91439 GCA_013400655.1 Mystacornis crossleyi
TTAAAAGGACTTTCTGTTAGTAAAGGTGACTGTAACAACAGAAAAGACTGAGAATGCAGAATTATTTTTGCTAATGATGGACCAAGACCTTGCTGTGCACGCGACTAGGTAAAATAGACACTCTGAAAACACTTGACAAAAGCAGGCGTTTTTAGCTTTGAGGCTTTACAAAGGTACATAAGAGATGCGTTGGCATTAAATCATTTAACAATTCAGCTGTTGACAGCAGAGTGGCAAGAGCAGCAAGCTCTGATCTACTGTCCTTTCAAGCACATTCAAAGGACGCGCAAGGAAGGGAGAGGTTTTGCTTTCCCTTTGAACTACGGCAAATATTCCTTTAAATCTCAAAAACGGCATCTGAGCTGAGCGTACTCAAAGCGCAATGATTTAATCGCTGAAATATTTGACCGTATCGCTTGCTGTGCGTTTCCCGCTTGAAGAAGGAGTAGCGGGGAGGCCGGTGAATAATTCAAGGCGACAGAGATCCTGCGTAAGCCAAAATTCTACGTGAGCCGGGAACACGATTATAGAGCAGTTTCAGTTCGTGCTGCAGATGGCTCCTTAATCTGATTGCGTAACGTGGTATTAGAGAATAAGGGTAGGTCCCACTGTCGCAACTGAATGAAGGATACAGTAACGGAAGCTAAACTGAGCAAAAAGTCACAGCAGTTATCCACAAGGCACGTTTTAGTGATTCCAGAGGGAAGTGGGAGGAGAGCTGGAAAAAATACTGAATTCTGCTTTGTTATCAGCCACGCTGAAGACTGTACTGCCTAGGTTTAAATCCACGCTCTGCTGCTGTGCAATCTCAGGCAGCAAAGGTTTTACCCACTTTTTGAGTTTCTTGTGATTTCAAACTTTAAAAAAATGTAATAATGTTAAGATAAAAGAGAAAAAAACCCCAAAACAATCATAGCACACCTTAAAATTTGAGAATATAGGAAGCATGAGCTGGGAAAATTGGGACAAGGGTGAGTTCCAGGAATTCTTCAGTGGAAATCTGGGTCATGAATAGCAATTTCTAGACTCTCAGACTATGTCTTTTGAGGTCCCTTTGACTTTTTTTTTCAGATGGATTTGACCTTACTGTGAGCATAAGATATGTCAGTCTGGGTCTGGCTGCTGTGGTTTGTTTTGATGGAAAGATCACTTGTGCATTTTAAATGTTTCTGATTCTCTTTGTACAGTTTGGGAGCAGTTAAAAGCCTGATTAGGTTACCCAGCTGTGCTTGCCAAGATGCTAATTTATAAGTGTAATTTCAAGTAAAGTACTATCATAGTTTCATGATTAGATCACAATAAGAGAGTCGTGGGACTTGGAAAGACGGTTCTGTTTCTGCTATAAACTGCTCATTTTCACACCTGTGCCCCTGTGCTTCTTTGTGGCCATAAAAAACATTTCTGTGGCTGCACAGCAAACTATATTGGGTTACAAATAGACTAGCAACAAGAAAAATCATTTTGATTTCATCCTGATCTGCTTTGCTGCTCAGCTGCAGGATGCCCCAGCACACAGGACGGTGCAGTAGAAGGGCAGGACCGTGTGACTGGAGCAGAGGGATGACAGCCTCATTTGGTATGAACGCCTGCTTACAGTAACAAAGAAATCATGTCACTTTTAATCTTGCATCATATGTGGGATGAAAACTACACAGAGCTGCAGCTAGATGGGCTTATCAGACAGTATTAAGCTTTCTACAAAAAGGATTTGCTAACTTTCATGAAGCTTGGGCTTCGTGAAATATAAAGAAAAATCATTATGGAGTATGTTGTCTAAAATTAAGATTTTATTACATAAACTGTAGTAGTGGCTAGCATATGTGTTCAGCTATAAATAAACCATGTAAGTGGAGATGTTTTAAATAAACATAAAAACATGCAGTATTGCAACCATATACTGATTAAACTTTGAAAATTAGATCAGTTCAAAGGAAACAGCAGCTCCAAACCAACTACCCTGTACATGACATGTCACTAGTACTCACAGCAGAACTGAGTAGTGCAGAAGGCAGCAGCAATCTATGTCCCCTATGGGTGCCAGGAACACAGCATGCATGACTTGTAAGTGGCATGCAGAAAGAGCAGGAACTGCAGCATCCCAAGAAGTCTGCCTGAATTCACAGCTCCCAGGCTCTGAAGTCAGCGGGACTCAGTGGCCCCTCCTGGCACTGAGGCAGGCCAGGCACAGGTGGGAGCCCAGCAGCTTGTGCTTCTCTGAGATGCCATATGTCCCAGCTCCTGTTAGCTTTTGATTGATGTGTTTTGTAATTTGAGAGAGAAGAATGATAATCAGATGCATCACCTTGGATATATTGCAAGCACATTGCAAACGCATTACTAGTAATCAGTCCTGGAAGAGAAATGTGGCTTGCAACTCTGTATGCATTTCCATGGGATAAAGTTCAACTGGAGAGGACTTACTCCCTTCCCTAGCAGGCACCAGTCACTTGAAGTCCAAGTGTACTTTAGTGCGCTTGTGTGCAGCACCTGAAATTACCCTGTTAGCAAAAGGAATAATAAGGAAAACTATTGGTATACATTTTTCTCAGCAAATACACATTTACTTTGTTATGTATTGTAACTATGTCAGTGAAAAATAGATTCCTTTAAAAATTCTGCAAATTCCACCACACACCCTGGTGGTTTTAATAAAAAAGCAACCTACTCGATAGGCATTCATGGGCTGTGATAAAGAACAGTGACCAAATCTCTCTTTCCTTACCAGAAACAAATGCTATTCTTTTTATTTTTCTTTTTTAATATCCCATTTTTCTTTCTCACTCCAGCACCACCTAACCTGCTACTGCCTGTTTCTCTGCTTCCACTTTACTGTCCAAATTTGTTAAAGCAGAGAGCCCAAAGCATAGGAATATTTGAACTTGCCTACAGACTGCATTTTTTTTACTTCTTTACATGTTTTAGGCTAGGATAGGTAAAATACAATTTCTGATAATTAATTGTCTAACAAAACTTAATTTGTATTAGTACACATAGAGCTTATTGTATATGATTCAAGAAATGCAGTAATAGAAAAAAAAATAATAACTTTAACCAGAATTATTTCCAGGTCTGAATCCAGCTGAAACCAGTCTTTCTTCTTTAAGTATTCGGCCTTGTACAGTGGAACCTCAACATGTATGAAAGAATTTATATAGCACAGGCATTTAATAAAAGATTTAAAGCAGTAAAGAAGGTCCAAAACTACACATTTTATTTTAAGAATAGTTTAGGATTTACAGGATTAAAACTGATAAACCCATGTACTGTAAAAGCTTTAAACTTCTGTAATACAGTCCCCTTAATGGTTCGTGCCAATTCACTTTCACAACAAGCCGTTAGTAACAGGGGGCACCAAAGGATCTTCTGGTAAAAGGCTTCGTTCTTATGTGCAAAAATACAGAAACCGTTATGTTCTTTGTTAAATGTATTTGACAAATTGTTTGGTGGTGGACTTAAACAATGAAGGATGAGTTAGGAGAGAGCGCTTAAACACAGTGACTGTACAGAAGTAGAGAAGCTGACCTCCAGCTTCGCCTTAGGTACCCCTCAGTTTCAACACCCCTCCTCCTCCTCCTCCACCTCTGAAGCTCCCACTCAACCAAAGTGCACCTGCTTGTTTCACAGTCATTGATCCAGGTTGCTTTGATTAAAATTTTGTTTCACGTTATATGAGATCACACAGTTAGAAGGAGACCCCACTAAATCATCATTCATGCTCTTCTGAAATGTAAAGCAGCTATCTGGAATGTATTGTGGAAAAGTGTCACCCCCAGAGGATTTGTTTTATGCAATAAAAATTAACTACTAGTAATAGACCAATGTAGTATATTGCTTAAGAATTATTTTTTCATCCCTTGAAATTAAATAAAAACTTGCTCAGATTTTTTTTTTCCCTGTAAGATAAACTGCCATATCTTTTCAGTAAATTTTGCTGGTCTCTAATACACGCTTGATACCACAAAAAGCACTGTACATACTCTGTGCTACAGCCTTTCTTATTAGAGAAAGTCAGATTTAACAATGGCTTTAACCACTTGCTTCTTGCTTTGTATAACACATACTACACCACCTTCATTTTTGTCAGAGAATCCTGGAAACTACAGGGCTCTGTTACACCACCATGTCTTCTGATACGGATTCATTTTACAGAAAGGAAAACAGGAAAGTTCTGTAGCCCTGAAGCCTCTTTGAGTGCCCTTGTCTTTGCAGTATGGTTACAACCATCTCTAGGTCTTACTTAGCTCGTGCTGAAGTCAACAGCAGGTTTTAAGTTCCCCTTGGGAGCAGGTGAACGCTTCCTCCACTGAACCATCAGTTAGACACTTGGATTCCCTTAGTAAAAACAAAATAGTCTGATACTAATGCAGACATTTAAAAAAAATAAAATTAATAAAATTACATGTGTGTTTGGGGTTTAAATGACCTTTCCTGACCTCCTGCAGAGCTCCTCCTGGGTAAAAGATGTAGATGGGCTTATACTCCAACAAACTCAAGTATAACAATAGTTCTGAACTGCAGCTGGTTTTTGCTGATATTACTTCACAATAAACCCTTAAATGATAAGTATTATGGGAAGAAGATCAGCTAAAATGTTTTGCAAAGTTTGTCACAAAAAATGGCCACCAGGCAGAATGTTCCCATGTTTGAAGAGTACTTACTGCTATTATTCACATTCAATACACAGCAGCTGATCAAAAGCATTTCTTCTTTATTAGATATTGCTGTTCATATTTAATGCTCTCAAACTGCAACTTCTTCACTTGAAAGATAATATTGAGCCTCAGCTTTCATACTGATAAAACTTCTAGCCTTTACAGTTGCAAAGGTGTATCTGAATCTGCTGAAGGACACACCCTAAACCACAGAACACAAAAAGAAACCCTCACCCTCAAGTTTCAACATTAAAGGTTTTAAAAAAATATGGGTTTAGAAGTTGGTGTTTTGGTTTTTTTCTTTATCCAAGTATTTGGTTGTTAATATTTATTAACTTTATAGATCCGACTTCGCTATTACAGCTATTCACAGGCACTAAAAAAAAATCCTTACCTTTTCTCCAGAAGTGACTGCTGGAGCAGGATTTTATATAATCTTGTAAATTATGTCAGAATTAGGAAAATAATAATACAGATATTTTACGTCTTAACTTTTCACCTCTTTGTTGGGTGATTATCTGTGTTTCTAATTACATGATGAAAATCTGTTAAAAATAAATCATATCTTTACAAAGTAAATTTTTAACAACTAGAAAATGAGAATGAGAGTTCTCTGCTTTTAGTATTTGTACATATAACAATAATTTAACATCCTATAAATGCTAATTATTAGTATAAAGTGTAGCAACATAAAAATTGCACAACATGATCAAGGCTATGAACTGGAGTGTATTCATCAAGGTGGTTTCTCTCAAAGGCTAACACTGAAGTTCAGAGTTTATAGGCACAGATGCTTTTGTTTTTCAACTTTTAAAAACTGGAAAAGACATGTTTTGGGCTGCTATTTAGTTTCTCCACAGCTTTGAATAAGCAAATCTATCTTGGACAGGGAACAATGTGAAATTTCTGTGTTTATTTCTTCAAATGCAGAACTATGCCGCTACCTGATTCTTTTTCATTTGCAGCAGGTGCTTATCCCTGCCAGTACTTAGGGAGAGCTTCTACTTAACTTCACACACAGTCACACTAAATGATAAGGATTAACCACGGATCCACAGGTTTATTATCAAACTTCAAGGTTTTTTTTTTTTCCCCCACAAGAATTTGGGCTCTGGAGTAGAACCATTAGCTTTTGACTGGTATTATAGACAGACACATTTTCTAGTAACATAATAGCTGTGAAACAACCTTCCCTGTTACTGTAAAATACTTTAGCAGTATAGAGTAGGGTATGCAATGGGGTGCTGTAAAGAAACTCTTACATTTAGATCAGCAGTTGCTGGAAAATCCCATGGGACCCATGACTAAAAATGAGACTGACGATTCAAGCAACAATTTCAAAACTTCATGAGCATTTTCTTTCTAGTCTCAGATTACCTGTGTATCCTGTGGTCATTTCTGTGACAGGTATCACAGCACTAGTTGCCAGAAGTAACAGAATAAATTATTCTCCCGACGTCTACCTTAACAACAGCACAGGATGCAGGCCACACGACTAACACTTGAGACCCATTTAAGTTTAATGAGACCAACTGAAATTAATTTAAGCTTTTCCTGTACCTGGATGCAAGACAAAGACCAGTGTGTTGATGAATATCACAGTGCTTACCAATTAACCTGAGTTGTTACCAGCCAAACCTGCTTATCTCTGCTGGCTCCTTCCTCTTGCAGCCCATGACACACAGCCTTGTCAACTCCCACTATTCTTTCTCTTTCCCAGTAGACCTTAGAGCTGCAGTGATATAGGAAACAGTTTCTACTGTCAGGTTCAGCCTCATTTGAAGTTTCTGGCCCTCATGACCACAGAAGGAAACAGTCCCTCAGACTGGACAAAGGTATGAACAAAGCATTCTGGTTTGCTCTGTAGAAATGTATCAATATTCATAGGTCAGCAAGGTACTTCCTTCTGGCAGCAGCAAGCACCAGCAGCTAGTGTCACACATGACTATTCAGAAGCTGGGCTGTGACTACAACTTCTTTGGATCTGCTCGCTGGATATCACACCTCCAGGGCCTGACGCAGTCCTACCCTTTGTCTTACTGCTTAGAAGGAGAAAAAAAAGTCCTCAAACTATACTCGCCAATTCACAAAGGACACAACATTTTTACTGGCAATTAAATTTCATTTCTTGGAAGTAAGTTGTGTATATGTTTCAGGCAAAGTATCCATGTTTACTGATGCTGAAAGAGTTTGGGGGTGGGGAGAGAAGAATAGAAACTTTTTTTACCCATTTAAGCCGTTTTGTTACTGTAAATTAGGGCTATCCACATTTTAGAGCCCCTCTAAGCTGCCTGTGAAACTATCCAATAGATAAAGACAAATGCTGCTTTCTTCTCATACCTGTAAAAGGGATTAGCAGTATAGCAACAAAGAAAAATTTTAAATATATTGAGGAGAAAATGTTGCATGAGTATTACTTTGAATGTAAACAAGAAAGTGAGTGAATAGAAAAGCAAAAAGATTAAATAAAAGTTAAAAGCCTGTAAACCCAATGCAAAAAGCTACTGTCAAATTAAGAATGAAAAATTTCAGGTAACAATTATTGCGATCAGGAATTGCTATTGTTCCTAATTTTATCTGTATTAGTACCCGAAGAGATTTGCTGTATTTTTTTCTTGTCACGTGACCACTGCAGTTTCAGCCTTTGCTCTGCAGCTGTCCTGGATAGTGTCTCATGCAGGCTGCCTTTGTTTTAGGTATTGGGTACACAGCACAAAGTCAAAATAAGCTCTTGAGCTTTCAGACTAACCCAGCCTGGTGTAACTAACACGGCCGCATTTGCCTACGAGCTGCTTAACTGGTTATGCAGGCTTTACAATAGCCCACATAATAAAACTCTAATGGTTTAAAGGGTAAATATATTTCATTTTTACAACATTCATATTACTCACATGTTATACAGCACCAGAAAAAATGGGGAACGTTCTAATACATTATCTTAAATGCAATTCTTTCAGATATTGACAGAAATACCAGTTCTGTAAACTTTTAGGTAGCAGCAGTTATAAGTGTTTTTATCAAAGTGCAGAGAAAATAACTGCTCATAACTGAAACGCTACAACAAAATAAGTTTTGTGTTGAATTTAGGTAAGAAGTAGCTTAAGTAGTTTTGATTTTTGCTTTTCATCCTAAAGCTCCCACCATACATCTAGTGAGAAATGCTCACATAAAATAGGCCAAAATCATTGTTGCTGTCTGTAGACTTTGTAATTCACATTAAAAGGGTTTTCAAAGCAGTGACCTACTTTAATGCTTTTTGTGTCTTGAATTTTAATCTTTTTTTCTGTAACAAAAAACCTGCTGATTAAAGCTAAATTTGCTTGCTTTCAACATCTTTCATTCCTATTAGCAAAGTTAGGTTAGATTAAAACCAAGAACAGTTGTAACTCACTTTCATTATTCATCCACTGACTTTTCAGGTCCAGAAGAAGAAATTGCCTATCTGTCAAGAGTGATAACTTTCCAAAGCAGAATTTTACTGCCATTAGGGTACATTAAGGCATATTCCATACAGGAATTTGGCTAGTAGGAGATTTTCTGGGATGTGACAGTAGAGCTTCTTCATCCAACTGACTGAAATAAAACTGGCAGCATCACTACATAAATACACTTAAATCATAAGGAGAGTTTGGTCAGAGTTAAGGTCATGGCACTGTAGTTTGCAATGTCCTCAGCTGAACAGTATCTACTGTAATGGATCTGCTGATGATTCAATTCAAATAAAAGGCCTTTGTTACTTTCTTCCCTTGCTGTGTCTACATGACACCACTATCCAGAAAAGCTCTAGAAGCTGCCCACAGAAGCCAAGAGACACAGTATGATAGAAAGCAGTATCACTCCCATCACACATTTCTGTTGTCCGTGACATACTTTTCTTTAAATCCATTTCTCGGCTCTGTAACCTGGTCTCACCCATCTGGTCTTCTCTCTACCTTCTATCCAGCATTTTTGCCTGGATTGCTTATCTTTCCTCACTTGCAAGTTTATTGAAGATTAAGCTGAGTTAACAATAGCACCCCAAATTATGGAGCAGATTAGAAACTCGGAAGCGCTCAAAGCCAGGGAGCTATAAAACCTAAGGGTCATTTCACGAGCAGAATTATTCACACAGAACTAAACTCCATGTCCTGGAGTTTATGCTTCTTCCCCACAACTGTCATGCACATGTGGTTAATAAATTAACCACGCGTACCAACCAAAGTCAATACTGCATAGATCACTGCTTTAGAAGAGTAACAGTGACTGAATCTCTGGAGACAGAAAGTGTGGTTTTGTCTGAAAAGGAACAGTGTGGCACAATGGAAAACAGTGACAGCTTATTGTGGAAGCAGAGAAGCGCTTTTCCAGGCACGAGGGCACTGGGAGGAAGGCCCAGCTTTGGGAATGACAAGTTTCTAACATCAGCATTCTTGTGTGGGGCTTTCAGCACTGGCACTGTTGTGGGAAGCTTCCAGTATCATGTTCAAGCATGGAAAATTCTCAATACTGCCTTTCTTGTTGGAGGATAGACAGATGTTAAGGACTACAACCGTTTGGTTTCTTATGTGCCCTGTGTCGGATGAGACAGCATGACGTAACACTGTATGGATACTTAAGCGTACAAAAGGTTTCTTTTCCAGGTAAGAAAATTTAAAGAACCTAATTTCTTTCTTAAAACATTTGATGAAATCATTTGAAAGGCAGATCTCCTTTTTTTCCACATAGCAGTAATTACACTTTCTCACCCCACCTGCTTTTCCACAATCATTTTCTTCATATTCTTAGAGCAGATATAAAAACAGATGCAACAGCAGAAGCCTGACTGCAATTACATCACAAAATTTCCAAAGACTGTTCCAAAGTAATTTTTTTCCCATGAACTTGCTATATTAATGTTAAAAGAGTGAAAATGTTAATAAAACTTACCTAAAGTTTTTTTTTCCCCCCTCCAATAACTGAGAGAGAGTGTCTAGGTCAGTCTAGCAGGCAAGGAATGGTTTTACACCACAGATACCAGTGGTTGTACTCTGATTCACCCAGTACACACCAGTATTGTAAAATTCTACCATCTTGTACAAAACTGCTTTATTAACTAGAAAACACTTCACAAAAAGCTGTCATACAGAGGTGGTTTACCACAAAGTAAATGAGTGACCCATCTGACAGCTTAACTCACCATACAAAATAGCACCTTCCACGTAAAATATGAAGTTAAGCCATTTTTAAAGCCACATGACAAACTAAAAGAACTCTTTGCAAAGTGGATAGATCTACATAGAACCCAGTACCATAGAACTGAGAACATTAATTTGCTACAGAGAAGCAGTGGAATGGAGTACAGTAATAACAAACCCAAACTGGAACACAAACCATCCGCCATGTAAATGTTTATTTTAGAAGATAAGGAAGGCTAAGCTTTATTTATATGTTAAACACTATCAAAAGTAATAGCCACATAAGTGAACTGATATAAGATTTTGGATAACTGGCTCATGAAGGCTTTGACATCTGCAGAGGGAATGGATATCTGTGGGGTGCTCTGTCAATTTACCTCCCAATTACCCTCCTCCATAGTGGATTTTGGCTTTTAGGACTGCAGTTTGGGCCAAAACAAAAAGCTTAAAATGAAACAGGGATAAAGGAGGCATTTACTACCATATTAGTGAACTGTTCCACGTGAACACATCCTTGTCAGAAGGGAAGGAAAAAAGGCTTGAAGAACTGTATCTGATAAGTTCTTCTTACACTGAGCAACTCTGAATGGGGGAGACTGGAGATCAAGACACTGACCACTCTCACACCTGCAGCCGCTCAATACTCCCACATAGCTTAGGGATTTGTACTGCTGTCTTAAAGTTTGATTTGTTTTTTCTTACCACTGAGGAAGGTTAACATGATTAAAGCTCTACTGAAGGCCTCTCATCTTAAGTAAAGTCATAACCTGCTTTTCACCAGGGCTATAAACCACACCTGAAAAAACAAGAGTGTTAAAAACCGCTTAGATTACTATGAATATTTACCCAAAGTAGAGAATTGGATGAAAATAATCGGACAGAAGAAAACCAACGTCAGCAAAACCTGTATCAAGTAGTCTGGGGTCACATCGTATTAAAATAAGTGTATGGAAACTTCAGTTTTCTCCCCAGACCCAAAGGGCCAGATTCTCTGCTAGCGGTGCACTTGAAAGCATTAACACAAACCACAGGCGTGGTTTGCATTTAAACCTCATTTCGACCGAGATTGGGTCCCAGGCTTTCCACCGCTGCGGCTTGCACTTTACAGAGAGCACCAGGCTCGGAGAGCCGACACTTTCCTTTCTGAATCCCGGTGCCTCTGCTCCGGCCTGAGCGGGGCAACCCACCTCTCCCAAGCAGCCCCAGGCTCTTCCAAACCCCTCCAGCCTGGGAGAGGGGAGCAGGAGCTCTCTCTGCCCAGGGGTCTCTACAAGCCGGGCACCGCCAGACCTCCTTCCGCGGGGAACCCCGGACTGGAGCCGGGGGTGGGCACCACCTCAGCCGCTATCTCCAACCTGCTGCAGTATCTTGCCACCCTCGGCCCCCAGGAACGGGGCTAACTTGGGCGCCGAAACCCAACTTTCAGCCCAGTTTTACACCTACTGCCGACCAGACCCACGGACGGCGGGCGGCGCTGGCCGCCCCCCGAGCTGGGGAAGGCAGAGCCGAGGGAGCCGCCGCGCTCCCGGCGCGCACTGCCGGGCCCGCCACCACCCCCCCGCCCTTTGTATTTTTAAACCACGCTGCAGCGCCCGCGCCCCGCCCAATCAGATCGGCCGCAGCCGCCGCCGGCCAATGGCGGAGGGCCCCGCGGTTTTTTAAACCGTCCCTCTCCCCCAATCGCCGCCCAGCGCGCTCCGCCCAGCCCCGCCCCCCCGCTCTCCTCACCCCAACCGGTTCCAACGGGTATGAGCGCCAACGACCCCCTCGCACTCGACCTAGCCCGGGAGTTGCTCGGCCTCTGACGTCAGAGCGGCATGCAGCCAATCCCGGCCGGCTTTTGCGCCAAGGGGCGGAGCTTCGGGCAGTTTGAACCGGCGCGGCGGCCAATCGGCTGCGGCGGGGGGCGGGTCCCCGGGCGCCGCGGGTCGGGTTGCTGTGGCGGGCAGTGCCGCGGAAAACAAGAGGCGGTAAGTGCGCGGCCGGGCACCATTCGGCTGCAGCACCTGAGGGAGCAGAGCCCCGCGCCGCCCGCTCCGCTCAGCCAGGCAAGGCCCGCGCAGCGTGAGCGCGCCGGGAGGGACGGAGGGAGAACGGGAAGGAGGGCACGCCAGCGGCGGTCCCGGGCGCAGAGGCAGCGAGGGGCTCCCGCGGCGGGCGGCGCGCTCGGGACTGAGGGGAGGATTCCTGGCGGGCGGGTGGGGCCGGGAGGGCGGCGGCGGCTCCGGCC
>VYZQ01056864.1:0-22291 GCA_013400655.1 Mystacornis crossleyi
AATAAGCTGAAAAAGTATAATGTAAAGAGATAAATATGATTTTTGGTGGACCAAGAACATATCTGTATCTGTGTTTAAAGTCTCCCATGAGCAGGAATTTTTTGTTTTACATTTTGTGCTTAAATCCGAACTTGCTGATCCTAAAATCAATGCCAGTGTTTCAGCTGAAATAATATGCATCCGAGCTTTGTAGTTGTAACTGCTTTATGCTATATTTTCCTAACGAGACTACTATTTTGCTTTCATTTTTTGCCCACGAGTTCCTTGGCATGCAGTGATGAGAAGCTTGGAGCCAATTTCATGCTTACATTATGGTAATTCCAAAACTGTTTCATGTAAACTGCACAAACTCTCCTTACAGGAGGTAGAGAAACAGGATCCTTTCCAGACAGCGCCCTAATGGGCAAGCTTATTTTGTCTGTCCATAATTCCTTTATCATACTTTGCCTCTTGGTCTGTAGTTCAATGTATTTTATTCTTGGTGATAGACATGATTCAATAAAAAGAGAAGAAAATATTCTGAACAAGGGTTTGCATGGTAGATAAGGCATTTTTTTCAAGGAGGAGGGCTTTCAATACAAGATGTAGAAGATAGATTTCAGATGGGGTAGGCTTCCCATCACCAAGCTATTGCAGAAACAGGAGGGAAAACCACATCTCCATCGGCCATGGAAAGAATGAACACATATTATGCTTTGTTGATGTGGTGTGGTTTTTGTTTTTGTTTTTGGTTTTGTTTTTGTTTTTGTTTTTGGTTTTTTTTGTTTTGTTGTTTTGTTTGTTAGTTGGTTTAGTTGTTTTTTTGGTGTGTGTTTGTATGGCTTGTTTTTTTAAAATTTAGACTCAAAACTGAGATACTGGTGATAGCAACTCACATCCATAGAAATATAAGGAACTGTAGCTGGAGCAAATATCTTTTAGGGGAAATCAAGTCAATGATTACCTGTTACGGTGCTCAAACATTGCTGCCTCAGGTGCTGGGTGGAGGCCAAGTCAATGAATCTGTGACATGCTCTAATACTGGATCATACAGAACAACAGGGCTTTGATTCAAAAAACATTTAGTTACATGCGTATTTTTAAATTCTTATCTGCAGTGAATTTATCATATACTGCATAGTCCCATTTCCTAGAGCTTCTGCTTTGTGCTCCCACTCGTTGCATCCCATGGCTGCTGTCAGCACTGGTAACCCATTCAGTGCCTTTATCCACAGATTTATTAGGTGGTGTTTGTCATCACGAAGAGAGATGTCGGCAGAACTGCTCAGATGATGTTGTTTCTACATCTTTTCCTGTATTGGCTCTATTTGAAAGCAACACTAGAGATAAAAAAGACTTTCAATAAGCTGCATAATTCTTCTGTAAATAATATTCCATTCAAAATAGCCAAGAAAGTTTTGCTGCCCATATTTTGTTCCATGCTACCCTTTGCGACGAACTGGTGTACAGCTCAGGATATTTTCCTAGGTGCTAAATCTGCACTAATCACTGAGGAGGTAGGAAAGAAGACATTCTTTCTGAATTTCTGTGGTTCCTGGACCTTTACTCCAAATCCATTAATACACAGGGATTTAGCATGATTGGACCTGCTGGTAGCCAATTAATTGACTGACTCTGCAGCTGGTGATAAGGAAAATGATTCAACTACAATTCAAGCACTTCATTACATCCTGCCCTATGTCAACATTATATATATTTTTAAAATTTCAAGATGGAAAACATGCATTCAGTCAAAAGACAAAGGCTTTGTGCACAGAAAATTGCAATACAGTCCTTTATATTTTTTATGTAAACTAAAGTTAGAGGACAGTTTTCTTCTGTCACAATTCCTTGCTGCCACAAGGGAAAACTTACTTATTTGGTGGCAGGAAAAGGAGTCCATTCTCAGTGGTCAGTTTAATTATTATATCGTTGTAAATTAACTTAGTTCATTCAGCTATGTGTGTTACTTGTGAATTTTATCCACAAAGCATGAGTGTAAATATGCAAGAAATTTCTAAAACAGTGGAGAAAATGTGATACAGTGAATTTGTTTCAATTTGATTTGCTGACATGCAGAGAAACTTTGGATCAATCATGTAATTCTTCTGTGCCTGACTTTTTCTTATTTAAAATTATGATAATGAAAGCCCAGAATATCTTGTAAAGGGGTTCAGACAGAGATAAAAAATAAAAGCAAAGTGATGCTACTTCCAAAAAACCAGTTGAGGTTGGATTACTGAACTCCCATAAGATATAAATGATGGTTTTTTTACTTCTAATCATAGCTAATTGATGAAAGTAATGGGAAGTTTAGGAAGATTTGATGTGACAGTGTGAGAGAAGACTGAAAAGAGCAAATAGATTAGAGGGAAAATGGAATTAAAACTTGATCTAGTTCTCCCTGGAGTCAGTGGCAAAATTCTCATTGACTTTATGAAGCACAAAAATCCAGAATCAGAGGATGACCAAACAATAGAAACACATACACATGAATAAATGGTTTGGAGGCAGTCAATTTCTTAAGGTAAAGAAGCATCCTGTCAGTGGAGCTGCAATGGAGGCTCCTTAGAGCAAACAGAGGACTTCCCGTCCTTATGCAAAACTTCTGACAATTCAGCAATGCACAAAGATGAACAGATCAAAAAAGGCAGAAAACTTTTAAAGATATCTACAACAACATATAAAACGAATTCCTAAGAGCTAAGAAAACTGGCATATTATAGGACACAGCTGAAACCTAGAATTGTGTAGAAATTAGGCCTAGAATTCTGTAGCAACTACTCCCAAGGTAAATGATCTATTTTGCGACTTTATGCAGCTTTGGCCATCTTGCCACTATCAAGTACTCAGAAAGCAATTTCACCTATTTTCTCTTCTCATGCATCCTTAAAGTCATGAGGCAGTGTTCTTCTTTTTGTCCTTTTCAGACATGCTATGTATAATGGATTTACTCCAATTGTTGAGTGCAGGAGGTATGGCAGATACCAGAGTGAAAAATGTAATAAAAGGAGTTACTTACTATTTCATTGTTTCCTATGCATCACTGTTTGGCTCCTACATAAAATTTTCATTTTTAGACTAACTCTTGGAAGCTTTTGGTTTGTATTGGTGTCATAGGAACTTGGATCTTACATGTGGAACTGCTTGAAATGTGTAGGATTGCCACACAGCCAGGTATTTCCATACAGCCACTGTTACAACTTCTCTCAACCGCAGGGATAACAACTTCTGAATCAGACACATCAGAGTACAGGCAAACAGATGGGAACTCCAAAACATTACATTATTGTCTTTGGATTTTTACCTTTTCCAATTGCTCAGAAAGTTTAAAATATTTTTTTCCCAAGTATTTAACATAAAGAAATAGTTTTTTCCATGTAATTTGTACATTGAAAGAGATCAAAAAAAGTCTTGTTTGGATTACACATAAAAAGGTAGTGATAATGCTTTGGAATTATATTTTTTAAAACGTTACTGTGAAAGTTTTCAAATTGTTTGTGTGGGAAGAGAAAGGAAGGATAGTTAAACTAACAGTTAAAGGAAAACTATTCATCTGAATTTTACAGCATTTACCTTTACCACAAAACTGTGTTACTCATTGTCACAGAGTATAATGCCAAAGATGTAATAGAAAACAGATATGAATGTTATCAAATTGCTGAGAATCGACCTGATAGTTGAAGGTTGAAATATACAGGTCTCTGTTGCCCAGATGATTCTGGGGTCTACATCCAGTGTGCATGTGAGGATCTCCCTCTTTGCCCTGCTAGACGCTTTCTGTCGGAGTCTGACAGCTCTTGGGAAAGAAATAGCACAGTACTTGAGTCAGTATGGTCCTTCTGAATCACTTACACTGTGTTGTCTCTAAGTCCATTGAAATCGCAACACTGCACAGGGAGGTAGGTTCAAGGATATCTGGGGGGAGAGTCAGTAGCAGGAAGTAATGAGATGCTGAGGAATTTGGAGGAGGCAGAAATCAATATTCACTTACAGACTGTGTGGTACCTCAGGTGAAGAAATAAGCTAGAAATGATAGAAGGAGCTTTAAATAACTTGTTCACTTATTTTGAACAAGGTGTCTCCTTCCCACTTCCCGCTCCTCATCAACAACTTATAGAATTTGACAAACTTCACAAGATAGGGGATCAAATACACAAGAGAATAAACGTGAAGTCTCTCCAAATAAAGGATGACATGCAGAATTTTACAGACGAAATACAGCTGAAGAGACACAAACACTTTTTAGCTGGAGATAAAGACCAGTATGCTTTAAGGGAGCTCATCCAGTCCTAGGAAGTATAAGACAAAAGCAAGGGCAACATTTTTCAGAGAGCTCTGTACAGCTGCCAGAACATTAAACCTGTGTGCAATTAGAAAGGAGAGTGGAAAATAACTTCACAGAACTGTCTTATTATAATTAGTCTTACATGAAATAATGCTTATACTCAGGAGGCTTTGATAGGTATTAGCAAATCACTGCCCCTCAATCAGTAGTTTAGGAGGAGTGTTATCTTAGATCCCTCTAAATATGCTGACATAAATTTACTTGAGCATCCAAGAAAACATGTTTTGAAAGTGAAGGCAGTGCTTAACAGTGATTCTAGTATTTGGAATGCTAAATAATTCATTTTGTGGAACTCTGCTTATGAACAAAAGGAAAGAGACCAAAATCTACCTTGAAGTAATGGGACATGATAGGCACAAGGGGACAGATTTCACAGTCTTCATGAAACCAGCTTCACTGAAGCCATGTGAATGTGCTGAAGGTCACAAGTCTGGGTCTGAAGTAAGAATTTGAAAAATAATGTGAAATCCAGATATAAAGGGTGCTCAGTGCAATTTTCAGGCCAGAAAAACAATGAAAAAAATTAAGAATTTTTTACAGTGGTACCAGAGCTATTTTCTAGTTTAAGATTTAAACCCTGACCCATCAGGAATATATCAGGTGGACCTCAACTTCTCAACTTCTGCTTAGTCAAGCTGCTAGCCATTAGACCTGGCAAAGTCTCAGATGCTTCATTAGGGAGAATGTATGGGCCCAAACCTGGCCCACCTATAGAGTGAGTTTTCGGGTTCTCAGAATATTGTCCATGTTCATGCATGGGAAGGATCTCTTCAAAACTGGGGGAAGAAAAGACAAATTAAAAAAGGTAATCCATGTTATTTGTGAATGAAAAGATAGTAAAACAAGAACTCATCACTCATCAGAACACTTGTCATTCTGATGTGTCATTTCTCTTCTCTCAATTAAAATAAGTTTGACTGAAATACAGGCTCATACTCTGATGCACCCTGCTGCTGCATTGGTTTTGCAAGGGTGCAAGTCACCAGAGCTAGCCTGGGATCAAAGACGGCCCCCTGACTTTTGCTTCTCCTTTATCTATGAAATTGAGTTGTTTCCAACTTAGATTTAAACACTGTAAGATTTGATAAATGAGTTTTAACCTGAGGTCTCTTGTTAATTGGGATGTCTGAAACGTCTTGTTTCAGTTAAAACAGATATCTTCTGAAGATATTTGAGGACTAAGGCTCATTTCAGGAAATTGCAATTAATTCAGCACCTAACTACTTAGAGGTTAGAGCCTATTGGCCATATGTTAGAAGTACAAAAACTCTTCTCATAAAATACTCTATCCTTTTGCATAATAAAAGCTGACTCAAACCCCTAATGAAGACTTTTTAAAAAACGCATATATTTCTTTACAAATTCTTCATACCATTCAAATGCTGTTATTACTCAGAAACACTTCAGTTTAGGAGCAAGGTATTCCACAATAGCTGCTGCATACAAGGTGGATCCATGGTGGGAGCCTACTGGATCTCTGTTCTTACCCAACAGTAAATGGGAGAGTGAAGAATTCCCTTTCTTTGCTGGGGAAGAAACAACTCAAATTAGCCCGTATTTTAACCTGAACACAATACATGGTTCTGATTTAGTGACTGATGCATTTGAAGTTCACAGGAAAATCTACTTGGTGATAATTTGTTCTGATAATCTGATGCACTCAGATCTTCAGTTGCTGGCATTCTGAAGGTGAAGATCAAAATAGCTTAATGGTGTAAACATCTCAGTCAAGTTAAAAGTGCATTTTGTAAGATCCCGGCCCTTTAAAATTTGCTTATTTCCCTGGTTACTTTTAATAAGTATTAAGTAAATTAACAGATTTAAATTAATAGAGAAGGAGATAAATGCTTTCAGTGACATAGTCATTTAAACAAAAGAGTCGCAACTAGAAATCAGAAAAACATTACTTTCTTTTATTCTTTTTCGGGAAGTTTTCATACCTTTTGGCCATTCAAATTTAAGCCAAAATAGAACTGCTTAAAACAATACAAAGCAGAGCAAACACAATTTCTTTCAAAGCTATACACTTTCAAAGACAATATCCCTTAGTTCTCTCTATGAAGAATCCTCCACTTCAGAGATCTTTCCTGCTTTTGTACAGAATAGTTGAACTTATTTCCAAGTGACCTGTAACTTTGTTAAGGATATGAAGGTAATTGGATAGTACATTTACCATTTAATATATTGAGAAATGTATTTTAGCAGTGTAAGTATAGCTTACTCAGCACTTCCCTCCCCAGCTTAATAGCCTTTTCACTTTCAATAAAAACACAGAAGCCCTGGTTTCATATCATACTACAACAGACTTCTTGCGATTGATTTGAAAACATGAGCAGGAGAGGCTTGCCGGAAGGGATGAGCGCAACCAGCCCTGGTTGCACCGCCCCAGGAAGGCAGGCAACCAATCAATGAATATGATTCACAAAGGCAGACCTGCCCTCAAATTGCTGGGCAGATGAAATCCATATAGAAGCCTGCCCATTGGAGAGATAGGCATGGGCATTTTTTAATGCCAGAGATTTTTTTGGGAATGGGACCAAAAACCCTTTCTGTGGTAGAAAATGTGAGAGGAAATTGCTTGTTACACAGAAAAAGTGAGAGAGAATTGAGCTGTGAAGGTGAGGATATGGCTACCGAAGAGAAGGTGTTTTGTATACAATATATGGAAAGAAAAAGAGCTGCCAGAGTAGGATGTATCAACAAGCCAGCACAGATAAGGAGGAAGCAAAGCCTGTGTGGATGGCAAACATTCATGACTGAAAAGTGCAGCCTTGCCAAGTATAATAATTTACAGATAATTAAAGAAAAATGTTCCCATAAATATGGGAAAAAACTACAAAAGGCTCAAAGCAGACTTAAAAATCCCCATTAACCTTATGATCCAGCGTATTACAGTTGACAGCCAACAGGAAGAGGAAAGACAGACAATCTATTCTTTAGTGAGTGTTATCAGTCAAATTTTTATGCTCACTTGGGCAGTAGAAGTTGTTTTCATTCCAGAACTGTATCACAAATTCAGTATTTAAAACTGCCACTTATCAAGAAAAGTTGCTGAATACTGCTGGTTTCAGGGAACAGTAGTATTCATGGAATCAGCAAAGGACTTTAAAAACCTCACATTTTTACATAAATATTCAAAAAGAGACAAAAATATTACAGCAAGACAAACCTTGCATAAAAATATGTGTTCCAGGTCAATATGAAAATACTGTAAGGAAGTTTCTAATATTGTGCCTGATCTGTAGATGAAACTGGTAACACAAAACTCTGGTGCTCCATCTCAAATACTTAAAATTGCAAAAATTGCTAGTAGGAAAAAAGATTTTTTTTATCAAAACAATTTCAAAAATGCAGGCATGTCAAGAAATAATGCAGAGACCTCCATATATGTCTGTATATCTCTGTGCCATGTAATAGCTGCTTTACAATTAAAAAAAAATCTAGCTAGTGGCATAAAATATGGTACTCAGACTTCTCTCCACCCCACTATGACTGCTCAGTGGCAAAACCCTTTTGCATCTAGAAAGTCTCCCAGAAGAAAATTATTATGCATGATTTCCTTAGGACATTAACAGAGTTAAACAGAATTGTTCTCCTTTCTAGGAGGAGACTCTTTTGTTTTTCACTAAAATACTAGGAGAATGAGCATCCTTACAGTATTTTAACACAAAATAATGTCAGAGACAATTTCTCTTAGTATTTCAATGTACCACAGAGTAACAAAAATCTGCAAAGGTTTGTGCAGATGAATATATATATACATCTTTTCTGTTGACACAATTTTTGACATGGAAAATACACTATTAGTAAATGGATCCTTCTTCCTACATACTCCAGTTTCATTGGTGCTTTAAAGAGGGTTTAATTCTTTTATTTCTGGAGGATGAGGATATAACCATTTTCACACACACACACATCATATTTTGTGATGTCTTAAAGAAATGTATAGAAGAAAATGTGAGAGTGTGGGCATGTTAGTGTCTTACCCAACAAGTCCCAAACCCAAATGTAATTGATAATTTCCTATTAAAATGAAATGCTAAAACCGCTTAGTTTTTGTGTGTGGTGCAGAGGGAAGGTTAGGTTGCATTAATACTTATGGTGTATACATGCTTGAGTTGCTCCACAACCCTTAATGCCTATTCACTAGGGGATAGCTAGAGGAAATCAAATGGTGGCCAGTTGTACAATGCTCCTTTGAAGAAGGTTTCACAAAAATGACATCTGTTGTGCATACAACCCATCTTTCAATGACTAAAAGAGGTGTTACTAACATTTCACTTCTTTATGCAAATCTCTAGGTTCTTTAAATACTGTACACATTCCATCATAAATAGCACAGTTTTCTTTGTGAAGACACAGCTTGATTTGGGTATTGAGGATATCTTGAAATTCATGCATCTGGACTGGATAAGACATTTCTTTATCTATAGGGCCTAAATAAATATTGTTCTAGGGGAGATTCATCTGAACCAGCAATTGAGAAAACTGAATCTGCTGAAGGCAAATGTATTTCTAATTTCTTGGCTACAGTATTAGTAAGTGAGGTGTGAAATTCCACTTTAATGACATGGTATTTGCAAGTAACTCAAAGCAAAATATTTGTGCCACATTCTGTTCACCTTACTCACTCCATTAGTGCTTCCACCTTCAAGGAGACTAGTGTAGTGCGTACAGCAAGTGTGATTTTGATCTTAATTCTATTTCAGTCTCCTGCAATTTGGTTTTGCATGATGACAGACCAGAGAGACACGCATGCAGTAAGTTTAAATGGCATTGGCTTACCCGAGTTCTTACTGCTGTTGATCTTCAGGTTGGTGCTGGAGTCTTGTACAGAGGTTTTGTCTCTACAGCTGAGGCTGGTGTTCTGTTCTCAAAATGTATGGGCATAGGAGGAGTCCCATTTTACAACCTGCTGTGGGTTTACCTTGTTACCTACCTGAAGACAAAACTTGACTGCCTCATTTTCTGTAGGGTCAGTGGTAAGATGAAATTACGGCAATATTGAAGGGTTTGGAGGCTGAAGTAGACAGCACTGCTGCAAGAGAAATCAGAAAAGCACATACATTTAAATAAGCAGGAGGGAAAAGATTGAATCCATACACAGTCTGGTACTGACAGAGAAATGTATGTTTATAAATGTAATGGAGACCAGTGGCCACTCAGTGATTCCCAGTGCTAAAAAGTACCTGATACCAGCCATTATCAACACAACATTGTGTGTTATAAGGCCAGTGTTGTGGAGACTGAATGCACTTCTGAGGAGGGAGTTTTTGCCTCAGAAAGG
Organism: Mystacornis crossleyi; assembly: GCA_013400655.1. NCBI lineage: Eukaryota > Metazoa > Chordata > Aves > Passeriformes > Timaliidae > Mystacornis > Mystacornis crossleyi. The sequence goes on from VYZQ01056864.1 coordinate 9,615, forward strand.
CTACAGCCTTCTTATTAAATAATATTTTACAAAAGATTTTAACCCCTGTGGGTTTCTACAGCATCTCGACATAAGTTGTCAAAGATTTCTTTTATAAGGCGCTTTCCAATATTAATCTCCTTAGTCAATATCTTATACTTCTGCATATGTATGTGACGGTTTCTAATTTCAGCTTTAAATATGTATAAAATTTATTCTGACTTTCCTATCACAGTGCTCCTCTCTTCAATTTTCAGCAGAGTGACTGCAGTGGGTGACTACTGCTAGGGCACACTGAGATAAGAGCAACTGCTGCTGAGCCTTTCAGTAGGAAGTGCCTCTAAGCCAGAGCTGCACTGAGCAGCAGCTTGGATGGGCCAAGGCAGCTGACTCAGGCAGCAAAACTTGAAAGATCATTATAATAAATGAATTCAGACCTTGAGTGGGCTGACAGTGCTGGATTTACAAATCCCTTCTGAAACACACAGGATTGATGTTGTACTTTAATTAGCCACCATGTTGATTTACAACTTCCAAAAGTAGATGTTGTAGCACGCAGAGATGCTGCTCAGTACCTTTGCAAGAGCCACTCCTCAGGCTGGTAAAACTGCTTTGGGTTTCCAGGTTGGCTGTTTGTCCAGCCTACAGTGTTTGGCAGCTTCTGGTAATGAATTTTTTTTTTGTTTGTTTTATAAAGAGTTTCATTCAAAGCTTTAAAGGACTTTGCCAGCACTTAAGTGAGCACAGCTCACAGTGAAAAATGAAAGAGCAGTAAATGGTCAGGGTGTGCCCACAACCTGCAAGTTTGGAGGTTTTGGAACTTCAAGGTGATATATCAGTTAGTTCACATTAATAAATGGTTCTGCAGATCTAATCTGAATGATGCATACTGAAATGCTAATGTGCTTTTGGGTCTGATGAACTTAAAAAAGAGTGATACCAGCAGTGTGTCACCAGTGACAGTAACTACATTATGATTTTTACATACACATCTGTGGCAAAGAAAAGAAAAAAAAGAAAAAAGAAAAAAGGAAACAGCTGGTTTTTTTTTTTTTTTAACAGGAACAGACTATACTAAAAGTCGATAGGCACATGAATTATCTTTCTCTTCTGATTCCCTATGCATTTCATTAGTCCCCATCTTCCTTGCTCCTTGAGCTGGCTGAGCATGTGCACTATAAGCAGAATATATGTCCTGCCCCACTTAGGCATCCTCTCTCCAAAGACTTAGAGCCATTGAACAATACTTCCACAAGTTTGACAGTAGCTTAGGCTTTTGATACTTGTCAACATACACATAATGATTAAAAGTGCACCATAATTGAGGTAAAAATACAAACTCGCTTTGAATTAGTTGTCATCACTGTCTTCTAGATCAAGTGTTTCACAATTAGGACAAAAGAGAGACGACAAAAACATCACTAAAAGTATCTGCAATGAGGATATTCCTTAACAAATCATATTGAACGCTGACTGTCATTTAAACCGTGATACAACCATTGACAGGAACATGTACAGGACAGGGCACAAGGAGAGGTGGTTTGGGAAACCCTTACATACCAAGAGGTTCCCATATCACCCACAGAACAATGAACTTAGAACGCAGTATTTATGGTAGCCATCTGTTCCTGTACCTTGAGCTGGCTTCTTGCAAACACTGCTCTACCAGGAGTGTCCTTTTGGAACTTTGCAGAATGAACAGTGGACAGTGGAATGGGAAGTTTTGCCAGAAAGCCTTCTTTCTTAAGATATACACACAGTCCCTGACAGGATGATATGCTCCCCTCCAATGGCATTTGTGTTGCATAAACTCTTTCAACGGTTTTTAAACAGGGCGGGAAATACAGTCTGCTTGTCAAACACCAACCGGACACACACTAAATACACTTAGGATTCTGTACAAAGTCACTGTATTTTATAAAGGATTTTGTTTCACACACTGTGTGAGGTCAGAATGCAACATCAAAAGAGAAAACTCCATCTTGGATCATGTCTTCTGCCTTGAGGATTATCACACTCAGGCAAATAGTGAGTGACTCATGCATGTTGTTTTCTGACTCTGGGTTAAACTTGGAACATAAATTATGTCAATCTGCTGATATAAATTTTCCAGAAATCATGGTTATCTTGAGTTATATGGCACACTATTTTGCCCAAGTGCAGGTATATTTGAATTCAAGGAGGCTGTCAAATAAATATTTAAAGGTGAAACATATAAATGAAGACAAAACACAGTGACTAAATGATGATATGATGGTCCTTTTTCATGGTATAAGAGCCAGAAGATTGTCATGCAAATATATAGGGATGTTTTGAGTAAAAATAACACACACTAACATAGAGTGTCTTCAGCTGTGAATAAAGATCTCTCATTTGAAGAAGTTATGGTTTAAAAATGTAAAATATTTCCTAGTTAAAGGTTGTCTTTGTTGCCAGGCCACGATTATGTCTCTATTTTTCAGGATATTACTCAAGCAAGAAGAAGCATAAGAATTAGGAATCAATTAATTATTAATGGCTTGCAATCATATTTGAAGACTGTGGAATGTAGAAGGTACATAACAATGAATTGGCTAGGAATAAGAACGAAGAAGAAATTGTTTAAAAATTAATTTTTTGGAGGCTGTTTCTTTTGTGCTTTTTGATCATAGGCTAAGTTACAGCCATCTGTCTGTTTCTGTATTTATCTAAATATGTGCCTGAATATATTTTTGGCGGTTATGTCTAATTTACTGGGCCAGCAGAAAGCCACCTCCAGTCTAGATTCATTCACTTGTTAAAGTTTCAGATAAAGGGGTCAAGGTCATAACTATGCCAGCTTGTAGAATAGGAATTGGATCACAGTTACTTTGCTATGTTAAGAAATGTAGGCAGGAGTTTTTCTCTGTGATTCATTTCGTTCTAAATGCATTCAGTTCCATCTCTCATGCTTGAGAATTTTTTTAAGCTATCCCTTTGTTTTAGATCCTCCCGAACACAAATTTTTGTTTGTGCAGAGAAGACAAGAATATGTTTAAAAATGCCCCTTAAATACTTAGTGCCTTGTACTGAATTTCAGATGACCCAGGGAAAAATTCTCTCAATGGACTCTTGGAAGTAGAATCAGTCCAAACACAAATACAACTTGATTTTTTTAAAAGGAAGAATACCTATTGCTAATGAATAGCATTAAACAAGGATTTTTAAAATTTCAAGTTCCACTTATATTGTAGAATTAAATTTTACTTGGTAGCCAAATTGTTCTCTTTGGTATAAAATAAGGATCAATTCTCTGTTTGTAAACAGTAATTTAATATTAAAGCCTTTCATCACCACAGATGAAGTACTGAAGTTAACATGTTGCAAGCTCTGTCTTTAATTTAGTCACAGATATCAAATATATCTGAAATTAGAAAAATAATTACGGATATTAAAATTTCAGTTTTTTTGAAGCCTGCCAGTTGGAAACCACGGCAGGTTCATGGCTTAGGCATCCAAACCTAAATAAAGAAGTTTTTTCATTAAAGAAAATGCTAGCACTAGCAAGCAAAAACCATAATTGACATTGCATCCAAAGTTTTTAGTGATAGAGACATAGCAGAAGTGAAAATTTAATTAGTAGTACTTCCTCTACAGTTCCAAGCAACCACTGAGAATCAATAAAATTGTTTCTGAATTCAAAGGAGGGTACTATAGAGGACTGGGCACTGGAGGGTCATAGGACATACAAGACACACAATTAGGTCAATTTACAGTGCACATACTGTGCATTTTTGTGCTTTGCCATGCGAAACTTGTGCAACACAGTTGTTTGCAGAATCCACAGCTTAGTGGCAGCCAAGCCCACCAAAACTACACTATTTGACTGTGCGAAATATTCCTGGAAAAGAATGTTTCAGTGCCAAACCTCACATAACAAGAAGCTCCAAGAAAGCGCATTCTATGGTGTGCATGATTATCTTCCTGCAAAATTTCAGCTAATTTGCCGTACAATTACAGATAATTTGCCAGTGAGATTTAGGCATAAGCAGACCAATCGTTTTTAAAAGTTCAGTTCAGGGCTGGTAGAAGTACATATTATAATTAAGTAAGAGAATACTCAGCTTATCTGCAAAGCTCTTTGTTCACTTACTTCTACATAACAGCTTCTTTTCTTGAAAGAAATCATAGCAACTGAATGTTACATGCTATTTTTATTTTGCAAAATGAAGCATAATTATTTAGAACATTTGCTAAAAGATCACTTTCCAACCTAAGAAAAATATATTGCAGTACTGGTATAACATGTGCAGATATTCTCTCATTCTGAGTAGTACTGCCTCTGTATATATTCAAAATAACAACCAGAAATATGAATGACTCAAAATTGTGTTTCTGGGAGGTAAAAAGACTCAGGAACCTATCAAAGATCAGAAAGTACTCAAAAAATCATCCTGTAACCCCTGTGAGGCTATTTGGTATAGGATGTTATTCTGAGACTCCACCACCTGACTCTATAACTGTTTTTAGCCCACATGCCAAAACAACACTAATTTAGTTTTGATATACCTGGTCACGTAGTTTCTTGGAAATTGTTACTACTTTTATTTGCTAGATTGGGGAGAATGCCAAATCATGTGTATAACACCTCAGAACATTTAAATGCTAAGGGTTTCACCAAAGGTTCCTTTTCTGTGGGTCAATGCCTGGGAGAAATGCCAATCAGATATTCTCAGGAGGTAAAATGACACAAAACCTTACTGGCAAAATACAGAAAATCAAGGAGCTTTGGTGAAGGACTTAGTACAACATCTAATTCTACATAAAACAATTTTCAAAGGATTAATGTAGTCCATTTAACATAGAAACCTTTAAGCCAGTTCGATGTTACATTACCCAAAATGTTCCATGAAAAGAGAATTAGAAGGAGAAGGAAGAGAGAAAGTTGGAAATATCTATGAACTCCTGGGTTCCAGGGACAATGAGGAACAAACTCCAGAAGAGTCATAAGGTCAAGACCATGTGCTTCCCTCATGGTCACCTTTTAAGCCCCAGGGCCTCCGTGAACCCTCCTCCCAGGTGGTCACTTGGCCAGTCAGAAGCTGTGTTAGGTGAGACAGCCAATGATTGACAGGCATTGTGGGGTTGGAGGCCTGGGGGAGCGGCAGTGCCCCACCCCCTCCACTCCCATAGGCATTCCAAAATGTCCAGATCCTTCCTTCCTTCCTTCCTGCCTGCCTGCCTGCCTGCCTGCCTGCCTGCCTGCCTGCCTGCCTGCCTGCCTGCCTGCCTGCCTGCCTGCCTGCCTGCCTGCCTGCCTGCCTGCCTGCCTGCCTGCCTGCCTGCCTGCCTGCCTGCCTGCCTGCCTGCCTGCCTGCCTGCCTGCCTGCCTGCCTGCCTGCCTGCCTGCCTGCCTGCCTGCCTGCCTGCCTGCCTGCCTGCCTGCCTGCCTGCCTGCCTGCCTGCCTGCCTGCCTGCCTGCCTGCCTGCCTGCCTGCCTGCCTGCCTGCCTGCCTGCCTGCCTGCCTGCCTGCCTGCCTGCCTGCCTGCCTGCCTGCCTGCCTGCCTTCCTGCCTTCCTTCCTGGCTGTGACAATGTGGCACTTGTTTTGTATGTTCAACCTTGGCCTGGATTCACTGCTTATATTTACAGTTTGTGTTTCACAGTGTATGCTGTTACTTCAACATTTTATTTAGCAAAATAGAAATAGAGGTACAAATAAAAGCACCAAATGTGAAGTATAGCCAGAAGGTTTCAACAGAAATAACAGCAGGGCTACTTCATCTTTACAGCATTTGAGTCAGTGACATTGCAACTGACAAGGTTTCTGCTTTGAGCATTTAATTTTGTAATTTAAGGTACAATTCAATACAACATAAAAGGGAGGAATGTCCAGTTCAGTCACACACATGAATCCAAAAATTTAAAGTGGTATGAACACTACTGTACTGCATTGTATTTTTCATTTGACTATATTAGACACATATCTGCTATGTGCATGTAAAAATGGTACTCAGACAATAATATATTTTGAAGATGTCTGAAAATTAACTAATACTTAGTAATACAATGTTTTTAGTTGACAGAACATGATAAATAAAATTTTAAATTCATGTCAATTTCATAAATTATACTGAAATTCAGAAACTGATCAAAGTATATGAGTAAAATTCCAAAAAAAAATCAGAAATAATTGAAAAATCCATTTGGCTGAGGAATATTTGTCCAGTATATTATTATATTCAGTTTCATATTTTAAAATATACCCTACAGAAGGTGATATTAAATTAGATAAACCAGATGTGAGTAAGAAGTCAAAATTTTTGAGTGATTCTGAATAAAGAGAGGACTATAACCTTCTTATCATTATTTGAGTTTGTCTTCAGAATTCAATATTTTGTCACGTTAACTTTTGATTAGCTACACATATCGTGAAAAATTATTATTCTCAAATGATATCATAATCCCCATCTCCTTGGTGAAGACAGTATTATTACTACATGTGTTTTCACTTACCAACTCTGATGATGTAGAACCTGCCATAAAAAAAAAAAAAGCCTGGACAGTCTTGAAAGATTTGTCTGCAGCGTATTGTGAATAAATAGAGAGAGAGATGATTGACTGGAAATAACAAGGAAATAAGTTCATGGCAATCATGAAGGAAGAGAATGGGGTAATATTCCTAGCCTGCTACACCTCGTGGTATCTCCAGTGAGATCTAATCTCCCTGTCTGTCCAGATCTATGGTAATATCACTTTAAAAATCAGAATAATTGGATTTACTTCTTGTTGAAGCTGGTATATAATAAAATAAAATCCAGATTGCAGGGGGGCTATTTAGTGAAGATTCAACTGACCTACCAGAAGCATGAACTTCACCACTGGTGGAAATGTCCTGGCTGTCTATCTCTGTGGCCCCTACATAAGAGAGTACGGGACAGTGCAGCTGCCTGAATGCCTGAGCTATATGAATAAATGAACTTGCCAGAGGTGAATCGGCTGCATCCTCAAGGTCCACCTACTATATGTCAGCATCACCTCTATGATATGGGAAGTAAATATGGTCAGGTTCAGTTTGATCCTAAAATGGATACTCAGAAATACATGGCAACTTGTAAAACAATATTGCTTTAAAGTATTGAATGAAAATGCTTGGGATTGTTTACCTTAGACAGGAGATGTATGAGAAGAGACGCTATTCAAACATACAATGCAATACATCCTCTGGAGCACACAGATCTGTGCATTTCCAGTCTTTCTTGAGGGGGAGAGAGCATTTAATAATGCCAAATGGTGGAAATTAAAGTATGTTCAATTAAAAAACATTCTTTCACACAAGATATATAAATACTGTGAAACCATATCACAGAGGCTCTTGGAGGACAGGAAAGTAATAGGATTTAAAAAGGATTAGACATTTATATGCATATCTGGAAGAGTCAGGGCTATAATTAAAGATACAAAGCATTTTGGAAGGGCTATTAAGCCTTGCATTCAAGCCTTACACTGTCCTCTATTAATGAAGGTATTTCTACATCTGGTACCCTGATGACACTAGAAATTAAACAGCTTCTTCCACTTCAGTGCAGTTAGAACATCATGGAGCCAAGCAAGGGAAACTGAACAGAGCTGCCAGCTTACAACAAAAGGCAAAACTTATAGATATGACACTTTGGAGCACCTGACAGTGGTACCAAGACTCTGGATTTGAACTGGTTTTTTTAATGGTGATGTTCCTGAGTGCTAGTGTTCTCCTTCCCAGTTGTATCTCTTCACAGACATCATTCTCATGACATTTGGCTTTAGCATCTGTGCAATGTAGTGCAAAAGCAGACAAATCCCAACATTTAAGAAAATACTCAACAGGCAAATTCTGGAACTTCTGCTGTATTATATTTACTTTTCTTTCTGAGTGTTAGAAAATTTATTGACGCCCCTTTTGTATACTGCTGCAAAGGTCAAATAGTTGCTATGGAAAACACTACATTTTCAAAACTTGGCTTAAATTTCTCAAAAATCAAACTAATATTTAGTTGCTTCTGTAATTTATTCTCAGTGGGCTTTCCCTGGTGTATTGTATAGATGAGGAGGGCTTTTACTCTCTCCAAATTGTTACAGGCGTTTGCTTGACAGAAAGGGGGAATATAGTCACACATAAAATGACATGAAAATAAGTAATGTATAACTTGTTTTCTAGGTTTGATACCCTTTCCAGCTGACTATTCTAACTGTATAGAGGATGGTCACTCTGTTTCTCTGGAGGTGGTAAAGAGTGATTATTTCTTTCTTTGCACCATCTGCGTCTCATCACTGGAACACAACACAGGCAATGACTGACCTGGGACCAGGCTGAACCATGCTTTTTCCTGCAAGCCTATTATAGGTGTGAAGGTCGAAGCAAGAAATTTATTGTAGTGTCTGTTGGCTGAAGATATCGGACAAGACTTTGAAAACTGGTTCAGTTGTTGGCTTAGGAGTCTAAGAGACTAAGCAAGACAACTGACTTTCAAAAGATAGAAGAGTGTTTCACCATGGTCTTTGACATTCCCAGTTCTCTATAGTACCTAGACTATAAGTCTTGGTTATATTTTCAAAAAAAAATTGGAAAACTTGGGATCTTATCTTCCCTAGTCACCTCTGTGAATATCAAAGAGTTATAAAATTGTTAAGGTTGGAAAAGACCTTTAAGATCTTCAAGTCCAATCATATGCTTTAAGCTTCTACACTATCTTGGTTCCTTTGCAGGAGGACCTAACAAGCTGTGTGCTGCATTAGAGTGTGATCAACTCCCAGTCCAAGTTAACTTTGACACACTCAAGCAAACAAAATAACAGATATTACCCTGGCCTTAGATCTATGGCACTATGTTAACAGCACATGGCACTGTACTGTTAGCTGATCACACTGTTGCTTCATAATTTCTGTATTGCAGAATTAGATGATTTCATTTCATTGTTGTAGATATAATACATGCATGGTGAAAAAAGTGCTATTTAAGAATTATACCATAACTATGCATTGAGGTGGATGAGGCTTTTAATATGGATATCTTATATACAAGGGATGTAATAAGACATAAGGGCTTCTTCAGAGAGTACTGTTTCTGTAGATGATAAACCAGAAGTCACACTAATGAGTAAGTGTGATACATGGCATTTTGTCTGTTTACACTGCATTCAGATCAAGCTTCCAGCTTTAACCTGTCAGGGTTAGCATAATCCAATGGTTAAAATACTAAAGTATTCCTTGGATTCAGTTCCTGGAACTGTTTCAATCTCTGTGATTTAATTGGAGCAAATATTTTAACACTTCAGTGTTTAATTTCTCTATCTAGAAGATAAGAGTAGTAAAACCTTCAATCTTCACAATGATGAATATATATATGGTATAAATGTCTGCGTATCATTTGAACACCACAGTAACTGGGAGCAAACAAACTACTGGAGACATTTACTCAAATCTGCAGTAGCCATGGCAAAGGCCATGATGGCAGAACAGTCAGCAAGGTCTGAATAACTCAACACAGAAACATCCCAGAAAAAAGAGAGAATGGTAGCAGAAGAAGACCAAGGGACTTTCTCCCTGCAAACTAGATAGTATTTAAGTGCAATTCAAGAGAAGGCCAGAACTGCATTAGTACAAGTTTGGGTAGTGTTGACCTACTGGTGGATCTTCTATGCTGCATGGATGATCACAAATCATGAGAGCTACCAAAGATGAGACCTTTCACGAACATTAACTGTTTTTTTGGGTTTTTTCCCCAAAACATGGGCACATTTGACACACTTGTTCAGGCAGTACCTCAGATGTGGATGTGATTAAACACCTTGCTTGTAGTCAGACTGCTGGAGGAGCAAGGTCACAGTGAATAGCCTCAGTTTCCTCTTAGTTGCCAGACCAGACTTATGTTGATGGATACTAATTAGGACAGATTAGAATGTCATGATGTTTTATTGAATGCAACAAAAATATAAGAAATGATGGTCTAATTTCAAATTTTACAGGGGCCTCTGCATCTTGGCAAAGATGAAGAGGTGTTTAGAAGACCATGGAAGAGATTTGTAGCACATATATAAATATCCCACCTGGCAATAAATAACTTTAAAAGTTTTCACTGTGCATTTGGCCACAGAACAAAGCTTTATGACAAAGCCCATAATTCCCATCTATTTACTTTCATATAAGTGTATAACTACCACAGTTACCTGTGCAGGTAAGGTGCTTACAGAGAAGCAGATACTGTCAAAAATTGTTGTGGCCAAGGGAGGCCTTCATGACAGCTACCTTGTGGGGGTCGAAGCTTCATTTTCTCCAAGCGTACTGACAAAATTAATAGGAAATTCTTGAATATAGTGATAAGCAATCTTTTGGTGTACAGGGAGGGGGATCCAGTTTACAAGTAAAAAAGGACAGAAAAAACAGAAAATCCTCAGTTTGCTTACAAAACCCCCTTTCCCCTTTTAAGAGTACTGAAAAACACTCAGGTTAGTGTTTTTCTTCCTACTGACGTGGAATGTAGATAAGATTTTTCTTGGTTCAGCCTCTGGAACTCACTCCGCTGGTGAATTAACCCATGGATTTTTCTCTACACTAGATTTTAGCAAATTTCCTGATTTATACATACCTCTGGCCAAATACCACCTCAGTAAAGCCAATATAAATTCCAAATAATACCCATTATGTTGGTGAATATGGCACAGGATTTGCAAAGCAATTTCAGGGTGGCAACATAGCAGTAAACTGAGTTAGCGATTTTAACACCATATTTGAAAATAAACTTGCTTTCTATTGATATCTGTGTTTCCGTTGCCTTCTATAGCATGTCATAAGTAACCGAAATATTTCTATACCTGCTTTAATAAACATTCAATAAGAACGTCTTGCATATTATAGCTTCAGTTATGTGAACTTAATTGTGCCATCAGGCAAAACTATTACTTCAAATTGCTGCATAGTAGTTAAAAAAAGATTTCATTATAATTTACATTTACTTATTTATTTCCACATTAAATACAAGCAAGAATTGTTGCAGTTTTGTGGTTGTAAGTCTTTGTGGAGGTCAGCATTAGGAAAGGCTACAAGAGTGTGGTGTTTGAATGGGACTGGCAGATGTGTATTCCTCTGACTGTATGTGATAGAGGTAATGCACATTCAAGGTCCAGTAAAAATCTACGTCAGATGCAAATGGATCATAGTAAAACAAAGACACCATTTTTCAAATGTGAAAGGATTTAATTCCCAATTTCGCACTGATCAAAACTTCTATCAGAGTAAGGCAGGGGATCTGAACAAAAGGAAACCCACATAAATGTAAATCTAGCAGAGAGAATATGTAAAATAAATGGCTCTTGGTTGAGTACAGTTCTCCTACTCTTTCACATTCATTTTAAAATAGCCATGTGATGTAATTTATCTAACATCTGATTTCCTTTTTTTCACCCCATGTCCGACAAAACAAAGTAACAGAAAACAAGTTCCAAAGAAAGAAGGACCCAAGCAGTACAGATCCACTACAGACGGAATGCTCTGGTCAGACTCCAAACTAAAGACTCTAAAAATAGGCCTTGCTGGTTAATTGAACATGCCATGCTGCTTGGGATATCCCATTCTTGGTAACAGTTCTGTCTTCGGGGATGTGAAATCTAGCAACAAATCCTTGTAAAGTGCACCAGNGAGCGAAAAAGTCTCCATTTGCACAAGCATATGTCCCAGTTACGAGTCCCAGGGCTTCCCCTTGCAAATAACATCTCACCCCCTGTAAATGGGACTAAATGGCACAAACGACTGATGCAAACCATGAAAGGTAAGATGTTAAACAGACACATGGAGAATAGGATGGGCAGTTTACCATACAGACAGCTATTATCCTTTTCCAGCTCAGAGTTAATTCTCTCTCAACCTCAGAAAACCCTGCTGATGCACAATTCAGTTTGAATAGACGTACAATTTTATGCGGTTTGTTCTTTGCATTCAGCAGCAAATACTTTTGGCAACTAATGAACTGCTAATGCAAAGGTCACTTCCAGCCCAGGAACTATCAAGAAAAAACTAACAGAACTTTATTTTTCCATTGATGGGAAATGTTCAAATACATCATCTTTTATCATTAGAAGAATAAGTTATCACCTTAGAGGGGATAGGTTGTTCCTCACCTTCACTTCAAGTATAAACAGTAGTTTCACCCCACCTATAGCTCTTCTATGATCAGACCACAAAGCTTACAAGAGAAGGGACAGTTATTTCCTGTTGCCACTGCACCCAATGCTGCTGAGCTGTCCTGTGTTAGAACAGATTCAAGGCTGATTGTGCAACAGTGGCAAATAAAAAAGTGAAGCCAGGCCTGATATCACCATCCTGCATTTAACTATGTTTCCAGTTATAGAAGCCACCACATGAGCTCAGCTGTTGTACAATACAGTATTATACAAGCTTTGAGGGTGTGATGCATGTGGGTGGGTGAATACCAGAGATTCAGAATGCTCTTGATTTCAGACCAGGTTATTTTGCCTATGCCATCCTTTCCTAGTGGTGCAGAAGCTGTCCTACCCTTGGCAGCACCAGAGTTGGGAATACTCCTTGTGCCTGGTAATGTTGCATGAAAAATTAAGGATTGAATAAAAAAAAGTCAGGAAAGGGGCTTTATACCCCTCGGCATTCCCTCCAATGGGCGACAAATTAGTTTAAAAAGAAGAGCCATGAGAAAAAAGATCAAAACCAGCGACAGGCTGCAACTGACTGGA
>VYZQ01056865.1:0-19829 GCA_013400655.1 Mystacornis crossleyi
TAATTAAAAAAAAAGAAAAGCACGTGTCTACTTCCAGCAAGCCACATAAAGCTTGCAAATCCAAAGCTGTTGCCACTTGCAGAGGAGCTCTGTATTTATTTTCACAGATGTGTATTCTTCCCTGTGCTTACCTGTAACTGGCCAATTATAGACACAGAAGAAAATTTAGTGGAAATATCCATGCTTTGGCATGGACTCCTCTCAGAGCTGCTGGCAGTCTGCACTGCCCTGCAGTGCAGGTGGGTTCACTGTGTTTTTGCACGTGGGGTGACCGTGGAGGGAAGGAGCCAGCATTTCATGCTCACCCCATGCCCACCAAGTCAGCGCTGCACTGTGGGACATCGGGACATGTGGCACATCCTTTTTCACAGGGGACGAAATAAACCAAAGGAGCTCTGTGTCACCTGATTTCTGTATGAAAGGAAAAACATCCTTGGAAATCCCCTGGCTCTGACCTGTGTTAGACTAACAGCACACAGCATGATTGGAAAGCCTGCTTGTCAGAGAAATAACAGCAACTTCACTGCACTGGAGCTGTGGGCTGCTTGCGGAATTCTCATCATTTTTCCTCATCATCCTTGTAAGAGGTTTATTTCCTGAAACTCATTCTCCACGATGATTATTTTCATTCTGTTTTATGAATCCAAGCATGTCTTTCCTGTCCTCTAGCAATAACAACTTCCTGGCTGCATTGTATTTAAGAATTTTTCTCAGCCCTCTCAAGAGATAAACCCATGTAACCAAGAGAGCTCCTGCTCCCTGTGTGGTAACTGGACAGAGCAGCTTGACAGTGGGATGGGGACAAGGAGCCATAAGAGAGAATATTTGTCAGCCCTGGAAGGCCAGATCCATCCCATGTGTCAGAGCTACCAAGAAGACCTGGTCCGCATCACCTTCTACTCCTCAATCCACAGGTGACCAGTGGGACACACAGCTCTTCACAGGCTGTCTTGTGCTTCTTGGAAACTGCCAAGAAACAATACAGCTGCTGTCAAATAATTAAATGGTTTAATTGCCTCTATTAGATGGAAAAATCTTCCAGTACATTATGCTGCTATCTTCTCAAGCTACCCTAATCATCAATTACTGATCTGGACTAGCTCCCAGGCTGCCTGCTTAGGGAGGAGTCAAGTGGGTGTAAATGCTCCAAGGCTTAGAGGAATCAGGAAAAATAGTGTTTTATGAACTGGGAGTGACATCTGCAGCTGGGTCTGAGCTGTCTATTCAGGGGGCTGGAGTATGCGGGGGAAAGGGTCACAAGAGAGTTGTTATGCTTAGAATTTCCATAGAAGCATTTTTGTGCTGACCTGAGGCCACCCTGGTCAGTCTTCAGCCTCTGGCAGAAGATGAAGACTTTGTGTCAAATTGGATGAATTAATTCCATTTATTTATATTTTGAGTTGGTTTATTTTTTACAAAAAATATCTCCCTTATGGACTGAAAGGAGCCCAGCAGCCCACTCAGTTTCAGGATTCGAATGAGTGGATTAAGGGCTAATATGTTAAGCGTATTCTTTACCAGATGTGGGGGTTTTTTTCCTTTTTAAATGTTGATTCATTTAAATGCATCATTCCATGTTTGTAGGCTACTCATAGAGGATATTAAGCAAAAGCAACTTCATATGATTAAACCTTTAAGTGTCACAGGGAAGAGTGGTCCTGACTGCTCTAATAGCTGGATTGTGGTTTCAGCCCAGACATTGATTCTCCCCACTCAGCCCGGTGCTCAAGGACTATTGATCACACTTCTGGTCAGACTCTGCAGCTGTCACAACCCCCTTGGCTGAGCTGAGACTGCAGTGCTACCTCAGACACGGCTTGTACATCATGCCGTGCCTTTTTCCTTAAGCTCTTTAACATGATTTTTGCAGATAGATATTGTAGGGAACACTTCTGCAAATACCATCTATTTCCCAGATTTCCCCACGCTGAGACCAGATCTTCCAAAAGCAGGCATCACAGATAATGAATTGACCTTCTAGCAGGGTTGCATGTTTATTGAGGGCGGGTCTTGTCTTCAGGTCACATTAATCCTTTGGGGAAAGTACAGCTCAGGAGCCACTTCCCAGCATGAGATCCTTATGTCAGTCCAGCTGTTTGGTGTAATGGGTGTATTTAATTTTTTTTTTTTTTCTTTTTCACAGTATCCGTTTGAGCTTGGCCTGGTAGCAGCGTTTGTGTTTTCAACGTTGGTGTGTCTGAGCAGGCTCTACACAGGGATGCACACAGTCTTGGTAAGGATGTGCCTCCAACTCTGCTTTCCTACAGCAATTCCCATCTCCCACTCTTCAAGTGATGTCTGACCTGCCTTGGCCGTGCCACCACAGGAGTAGATGAGTTGTGCCACTGAATTTCAGGCTGTGCATTCAAAGGAGCTGTGAGGAAACCCTCGGGCTATTGCTATTTGAGTCCGCAGGAGAGTGATTTATAGCATGGGGAGGTGTGCGTGGGCCGAGGAGCCGGGTGAGGTCAGGGTGGCATCTCGATTGGAGTTCTCATTTCGAAATTATAATTGTGAGGAATGCACTTGGGCAACTGACGCTGCTCCTCAGCTAAGCCCTTTGTGCAATAGTATCACTGTTTTCAGCCAGAAATACTCGGGGCTGGTTTAGCCTGGGAGTGTCGGGGAGGAATTGCAGGTTGGTGAGTCACGAGGGTAAAGCATGGCAAGTGAGCTGCCCTGGAGGGCCTGGCCAACTGCAGGTCTCCTGTCACCATACAGGCACAAGGCACTTAAAAATATTATGACAAGTTTCTTGTTTTCAGCTTGGAAGGAAGTTAATTCTTAAGGGGCTGAGATGCACAAACACTTTGTCTGAAAATAATCATAAAATATCTGTGACTTGATATGACAGACTTGCTGGGCACAGTTACTTAGAGACATCAGTCCTGCTTTAGGAACAGATTTCAGTGTGCCTGTGATAGCTGGTTCTTTCCTGGCAAAAGGAGACTTTATTGATCTGTTAAATATAGTGGTCAGAGGGGTGGCCCAGCTTCCCAAGTATGGACAAAAACGTCTGGCTATTTCCCCACAGGAGTTTGATATACATTGTGAGTTGCATAAATAAATGAATCTTTTCTACTAAGTAATAATTATGTTTGTAATGAGACTTGATAACTGTAAGAAAGGGAGCCCTCATGAGATTAAGGTTAGCTATAAAATATAGCTTGACCTTCCCTTTCAGGCCCAGTATAATATCTTACATCGAAGCTGCAGACACCCTTTCTTTGCTGCTGACCTTAAGTCAAACAGTAGAAATTCTCTGCATACTTCTCTTGCTGGCCCATCATAATGAAAGACCCGTCTAAATTTAGATGGATTTTAGGGTAAAGAAGAAAAAGTCCTTTGTGCTTTTGCATGATAGAAAAGGGCTGTAAAACAAAATTTTAAAAAAGCTTCTTAGCTGAAGTGTGAGCAAAGCTGCCTTTCAGAAGGGCAAATGTCCTAGGCTGGGGTCTTCACCCCGGGTGTGCCATGGTGGGGATGGAACTGGGGAAAGGCCCAGTGACCACAGCTGCCACGTGCAACCCCTCTCTCTGCAGCAGCTTGTCACCCACAATGACTGGCTCTGCTGTCCCACCTGCAGTGATGGTTCTTTGGGGAAAAAGTGCAGTTCAGAGCTGTTTCTGACCCTTTGTGGGACAGCTCCTGCCCTGAGCTGTGATGTCACAGGGCTGAGGCACAGCAGTGCCCAGCCAAGCCATCAGCACAAAGAGCCTCTGGATTTTTAATTGAGGCCTTAATTGAAAGGATATAACTATTTATTAAGTGGTCATAGCATTTTAGTAAAGCAAAGAAATGGGCAACAAATATCCATGGACTTGGTGTAACTGAATTTTTCCTGTTTGAGGTGCCAGAGGAGGAGTGACAGGGAGGGTTGCATTGTGCTTCCCTGCAGCTCTGGTGCAGAAGCTCATCTGCTGTAGTCTCAGCTCTACAAATCTGTCTGTATTTCAGCACTGCTGGCCTTGCTTTTGAATGAGAAGTGGTATCAGAAACAGCAGTCATGTCAGTACAAGAGATGTTACCATTAAAGACCTTCTGGAGAGGCAGTCAGCTGCTATGGGAGCTATCTGCATCCTTCCAGCTGTACCAGAATGAATACTGTGCTCAGGGGAAAGGGAACAAACCCCTGTGGCCTCGGCTGTTACCAGGAGAGCATCACCCAGCCAGAGAATGGGGTGGCAGCAATGCACTCACATTGCTGACAGGTAATTTAGTTACAACCACCCTTCTCCACCACCTCAACATCAGAATGTCCCATGTGTGTGCAAAAACAGGGGAAAGGCAAAGTCCTTTCTTTTAGGTCTTAAATGATGGAGTCTGAGGACCTGGTAAACAGGAGATCTGGAGTTACCTGGAAAAGACAAAGTTTAAAAAAAAGTAAAAATTTGGACGCATTTTGAAGCAGTAAATCTGTAGGTTTTTAGGGGTTATTTTTTAAAAACAAAAAACAACTGGAGATTATATGACTGGTAATTGTTTGCCTTTTTTCCCCAGAGAGTTGTATTTTACAAAATATTACTTTGCTTTCCATTTAAAACATTGGCCCAATTTTTGGTCCCTGCCTCAGTGCAGTGAACAAGTTTTCCTGTCTCACATCTGCTGACGCCATTCCCTCCAGAGCTACAGCTGATGTGAGAACCTCACTGGCACTGCAACTACCCTGAGTTACAAGCAATAATGCCCTGTGCTGGCCAGCGTGGTCGCTTTTTATAACCAAAAAAAACCTGAAGGGTTTTCTCCCCCTGAGATATACCCGTTCAGTGTTGATGCATTTATTGCTGATTACACCTCCCACAGGAGGGGATGTTCTGGAGATCCCACCCTGCCCCTTTGGTGGGCTGTATTTTAGGCTTTTCATACTACCGTTAATCCTGAAATTATCTTAAATATATTAAAGCTGATAAACACACAGCATATTCACAGTACTTTACACACTGTGTAGTACAGTCCTTGGGAGATGAAATAAAGTAACCCTTAAGAGTGGAAACCAAGTAAGATATTTCTGTTCAGGAGAGTGAGTATTTTGTCACGTTAAATGAAGATGTAAGGGAACTCAGGTTATAAAGGCAGAATAGGAAAAGTGTTATTTTTGCTTGGATTGGTAATATCAGCGAAGCAGGGCAGATGTTGGACACCGTGTGGGAGCAGGGCTGAGCTGCGTTGCAGCGGAGGGGCTTTAGGGGAGGGAGATGGAGCCTGGGGAGGAGTTGTGTGTGCTGAGAGAGCTGGAGCATCCAGCAGGGCAACAGGAGGTTTTAAGTTTTGCCGGTAGTACTGCACCTTGAGCAAAATCCGTGCCTGCCCTTATTTAAAAATTCCTTTATAATTGCGAGCTTGGCGAGAGGTTAATCTGTTTACACAGGCAGACAGGCAAGAATGTGCTTCCTGGGAGTGCTAACAGCAGCTCCACCCCCGGGAAAACTCAGGTCCTGCTCCGGGGGGCACAGCAGGGAGAGTCCACAAAAGCAGTTTTTCTCGCAGAAATCGAAGCCATCCCTCTTCCCATCTTCTCCTTAGTTTAACAGGCAAGGGGGGAAATCATTAATTCTGCACTGCTAAATGTAGTTGTTCGTCTGGATCTTGCCCGCTTCCTCTGGGTGTTCAAAAAATCAAACCTGCCCATGCACACCAGGACTCAAGGGAGTCACCACGGACAGCCAGGACTGGGCATGTCCTGAACTCTCCAGCAGCTTCCAGTGAGGAGTTTTCAAAATGAGAAGCCCAGATATTGGTGGATAGGGGGAAAAACAGAATAAACCACTGGCCTCCAAACATTTTTGTTCAGTAAAAAAGTTCTGAACACGCACCCCCTATATGTATGTATATATATATTTGCTTATGAATTGTATACATGTACTGCTGTACTGATACATACATTATAAAACGCATACAAAATATACTCTAACAAATATAAGATAAGGACGAAATAAGCACTACTTTTAAAAAAAATGCATGTATTTTATTTTACTTATGAGTGGTGCAGAAAGTATGTTCTCCCCCCAGCCCAATGGGTTGCCTGGTGCACCCAGTTTGGAGACCACGGGTACAATGCCACTGGTCGGGGGCAGAGCTGATTATCTCAGTCCTGCTTGAAACCTTCAGGAGCTATGTTACTGCATTGGGGCTGGATGGGAAGATAAAAAAATTCAGAAAACTCTAACCAGGTTTGTAAATAGGGACTGTTTGCAGATGGGTCAGGAACTGCTGCAGTCAGCTGGGTAAATCTGAGCAAAGCTTTTGTGAGGGAATGTTAATGTTTGATTACATTTTTTTAATTGAAACAGAAAAGCATGTGGACAGCTCTTGAGTTCAGCTCCTTGATCACCCATAGAGGGGTATCAAGGAATTTTTCTTCTTAATATGAGGTGGACAAACAGCTGGGTGGGAAATGGATGTATAGAGTGAGGATGGGATTTCTGAGCATCAGTGCTGGGAGCAGCCCTCAGCTCTTTTGTGTTGAGGCAGTTACTTAAGTATTGGGCCGAAACATGCTTTGTGTGTAGAGGTATCATCTAAGAATTGATACCAAAACATGAATTACTGTGAAATATTGGCTTATAATGGTATTTTACATCCTAGACATCTGTTATCAAGTTTGTATATTTCCATGGCTAGCCTCATGTTTTGGATGAGGGAATAAATGGAAATTTGTATTAGGAATATGCTAAATGGTTGTAGGACTTGCTTAAAACCAAATGTGCTGTGAATCTAATGGAAGTCATAAACAGCTCAAGTTCAGCCATACAGGAGTAATGCATTTACCAGAAAATAATTAAATATTTCAATTGTGAAAAAGTCCCCTCATTCCTGCCTAACTCGAAGTGAAGTTCACATAAATAATTTTCAGACTGTTACCAAACATGGTAGTAGTCAGCTGTCATGACTCATGAAAAAGATACAATCTTAGAAGAGGACATTTCTGTCTGTGACTAACTTCAGCTTTTGCAGAGCATTTTGTGGCTGTTTTAACACTGCTGCCTCTGTGTGACACTGGAAGGGCAGCACAGGGAAACTTACTTTATTGCTTTTTACCTGACTGCTCTCATACAGATGGCTTTTGTTAGGGGTAACTCCTGTCCCCTTTCTCAGCTTTGTGGCCGACAACAATCAAGTTCTCAAAACGCCTTATTTTCTTCTGTTAATAAATTAGGGTTTAACTATGCACTTGCTTCGGGCACTGTACTGAAAACCGGATTTCAGAGACTTGGGCAACAAATTTCTCCTTGCTGTATCCCTGCCCGGAGGTGCCTCCCTCCCACTGCTGGTAGAAACCATGGCACACTCACCACGTCCCACAGCTCTGCACTTTCCATCCCTGGAGCTTATGTTCCTGGAATGCAAGCCTGTCTCTGACAAAGGACAGCATCTTCCCCTATATGCAAAGCAAGCAAGGGATAATCACACTGATGTGATGAAATGGCTTGTAGGGTTACAGGAGGGAAAGGGTTTGTGTGGAGGCAGCTCACTACAATGTTGACCCGGGGATGGAGTTGTGCATGTGCCTTTCCTGAGGTCATAGGTGGAGAATGCCCTCAAAACATGAGAGCACGTGAGAAAGAGAATGTGTGTCCACAAACACATGCACATGAATAAGCCAAGATTGGGTTCATGGACTGTCACGTTTGTTTAGCACAGGCTTCAGGTCGTCCCTGCATGTGGATAATGGCATCACTGAATTCAGGGTGTTCCTCCGCTGCTGGGCCCCACCAATGCAGATACTTGTCTTTTATGATCACCGAAATACCTGGTTTACCTTCCAGGTCTCACAAAGCCTGTTAAATGTGATTTCTTTACAGGATGTGATTGGTGGAGCACTGATTTCGGCTGTGCTGCTCATGCTCTTGTATCCTGCGTGGGACACGATAGATCACTTGCTGTTAACCAGCCCCTTCTGCCCACTGTTTTCCATAGTTGTGCCTCTTGTCTTATGTTACAACTACCCCAAACTAGACTATTACAGCCCTACCAGGGGAGACACCACCACTATCTTAGGAGCAGCAGCTGGAGCAACTGTGGGATTTTGGTTAAACAACCAGTATGCTGCTCCAGCCTACACCAGCAAAAGTTTTCAGCCTGGATTTCCTCTGGTCACCAGTGCAATGGTGCTCATGCTAGCCAGGTTCTTCATAGGGATCTTGGTTGTCTTGCTGACACGCTGGGTCATGAAGAGCATGGTCCTTGGCGCGCTGGGCTATTGGTACAAGTTCCCTATCCGTGACCTGCCAGCCCGGAGACGCCTGGAAGTGGAGGTGCCCTATAAGTTTGTGACGTACTCCTCCGTTGGCTTCACGGCCACCGTGATTGTGCCGCTGCTGCACAAGCTGCTGGGACTGATGTGAGCACAGCTCCTCCTCACCGAGCCACCTGCGGCACCGCCGCTCTGGGGACGCAATAACTCGATCCAGGCTGGTGACTTGACCAAAAAGTGTTTTGTGCCTTTCTGCACTGGTGTGGTGGGCTTGGCTCTGGCTGGATGCCATGTGCTCACCAAAGCTGCCCTATCACTCCCCTCTCTCCAGGGAGAGAAAATACAGCGAGAGGATCACGGCTCGAAACGAGGGCATGGAGAGATCACTCAGCAGTTTTACTGTCACAGGCAAAACAGACTTGACTTGGGGAAATCAGTTTAATTTATTACCAAACTAATAAGAGTAGGATAATAAGAAATAAAACCAAACATTAAAACCACCTGCCACCTACCCTCCCTTCTACCTAGGCCCAACCTCCTGCCTGAATTCTCTACCTCCTCCCATTCACCATCCCAGAAGGATGGGAATGGAGGTTACAGTCAGTTCATCCTTGTTTCTGCTGCTCCTTCCTCCTCGGGGATGGGAATCCTCATCCTCCTCCCCTGCTCCAGCCTGGGGTCCCTCCCACAGAAGGCAGCTCTCCAAAACATCTCCAATGTGAATTTTTCCCATGGGCTACAGTTCTTCATCCAGCATGAATCCCCTGAGGGTTCACAAGTCCCACCAGGAGCCTGTTCCAGTGTGGACTTCCCACAGGGTCACACCCTTCTTAGGGCATCACCCTGCTCCAGTGTGGGGTCCTCCACTGATTGCAGGTGGATCTCTGTTCCCCAGGGACCTCCATGGGCTGCAAGGGCACAGCTGCCTCACCACGGACTGCACCATGGGCTGCAGGGGCATCTCTGCTCTGGCACCCAGAGCACCTCTTCCTCTTCCTTCTGTGATCTTGGTGTCTGAAGAGTTGTTTCTCTCCCATATCTTCACTGCTCTCTCTGCCTTCAGTTGAGCAGGTTTTCTTCCCTTCTTAACTCTGTTATCCCAGAGGTGCTGCTGCCGTCACTGATGGGCTCAGCTTTGGCCAGCAGTGGATCTGTCTGGGATCCAGCTGGCATTGGTTATGTTGGACACAGGGGAAGCTTCTGGCACCTTCTGAGAGAAGCCACCATGGTAGCTCCCCCTGTGCCACCACCATGCCCTTGCCACACAAGCCCAAAATAACTGACCTGAAATATCTGACCTGGAGGAGTCATGGGAAGGGCTGTGCACTGGTAACTTTGGGTTAGAAATCACTGATCCCACTGTGTCCCATAACTCGACACCCATTGCCCAGGCAACTAAAAATGACAAGCACACAGCCAAAATGCCTGTCAGAGCAGCAGCAATGGCTGTTTTGCTGTAGGATTGGGGTTGCTGGGGAGCAGGGCTGTACCTGCTCAGCTGAGGGCTGCTGCTGAAGCAGTAGAGCAAGCCAAGGAAGGGCTCAGGTTTGGGGCATGGGGGAAAAAGCAGCTGGTGGGCTGGGGAGAGAGGTGACCAGCCAAGAGAAAAGTGCCATTGTTGGGCAGAGCTCATAGTGTCTTCTGATGGCACTGCCACACCAGGCTCGTTCTGTGGGGATGGTTTTACTCACTATTACAATCTAAAAAAGAGCCAAACACAAAATGTAAAAGAGAAGGAAAATCTAACACAAAATTTTTAATGTGATTTGCAACAAATTTACCTTGGATATTAATAAGAAAGCCTCCACTAAAAGATCCTTTGCCTACAAACAACTGAGCAGATCATTACCACAGCATTCAGGCTTGAGCTCAAACTGTTTAACTCTGATTTAGTTCCCCTGGCTAGGGAAAAGGAAAAGGTCCTTCCTGTCGCACGGGGTGACAAGAAGCGTCCATGAACTGCGCTGTGGAAGGAGCTGAGGAGTGAGTCTGGTGACTACAGCATGTGGCAATGATAAGATGCCATCATTTTCTGATGCTGCACAGCATCACCGTTGGTCTTCCTGCATCCTGCAACACTGTGTGTACACTTGTAGAATAGCAGGGCAGTGTGTCCATAGGAAGATCGTCCCTATAACTCAGGCTGCTTATTTAAAACAAAACATATAAGCTGTTGGACCAATGAGCTGTTGAGAAATACAGCAATGAACGTGGTCTGCTTGGCTAGGAAAGTGTACCGTGCTATTGCTGCGGAGCTTCAAGCGTGGGCCCCGTGCCTTGCCTGGCAGAATGTGCAGTGAGAACCAGCTTTCTAACCACGTCCACTTACCTTCCTGGCTGTGAGAAAAATGAACCTGAAGAATGTAAAGGAGGTGCTTCGCCATCCACTGGCTGCTTGAATAAACATAACTCCAAAACCGTGGCTGGGAGTGCTGTCTGAGGAGTGCGAAGTGTGCACGTGAAAGAGCTGCACCACTTTAAACCCAGGCTGTCAATCTCCAGAAGAAATGCAGGCAGACATTTTAACCAGTTTTAGGTTTGCTCAGGCTGTGGATAAACCGTTTTATTTCAGGTTGTGTGGACTTTACACATGCATGCAAACAGCTCCAGTGAGCCTTTCAGCAGGGCACATGCCCGCTCACACCTGCCCCTGGGTGAGTGCTGAACGTGGGCCACCACAGCCGTGGGGTTCCATCCTCAGCCTCTCTCCCTCCCATACACCACAGAAGCGCTGCCATCAGGTTTAAAACATCTTTAAACCCCTTTTGCTAAGAGTGCTGCATGACACACAGGTGCAGTGCACAACTGGTGCCCTGCAGAGGGGCCACATCACAAAATTGGGAAAAAACTTGGCAGCAAGCTAAGCATTTAAGCTGGGGATTGGAATTATTCCTGAGAAAGGCACAATTTGACAGGGAAATTCATGCAGCTTTATGTGTAAAATTTCTGTTCCTATTTGCAGCTATTTTATGCTATGAAGATTGTATAAAATATATATAAATGCTGCATAAGTATTTTTATAGTATTCACCTGCATGTGATTCATGCAATAAATGCAAACTCTATTTGGTTCAAATTTTAAAATAAACCTATTTTGCAGAGTTTGGTGTCTGTCTGTTCATTTTGCATCCTCTATTGATACTTGTAAATGACTGATGTAAAGGCAATGAGTCCCAGTTAAAAGAGCTTCCCAAGTGCAAGCACCCACCTCCGTTCCCAAGCTGTCCCTCTTGTGGCTCCTTGTCTCCTGCTCAGTCTAGCTCCACACTTTGGCTCCTCCAGAAGGATCCTGCTTTTAAAAAAAAAAATTAAAACAAAAGACTACTAATGACTAATTGTTACAACCTTTGCAATGGAAATGAGTGAGTTGCATGTAATTAGCGCTGGGGGACTTTTGGGCACTGGACTCTCCTTCACCTGTAATATCTACTTCCAAGGGACTAAACAGTTAACTGAAAGCAAATTTAACATGTGCAATGATAGCATGACAACGCATGAACTGCAGAATATTTTGCATTAGTTGAGGAGTCTAACAAGGTTTTGTGGTCAAAGTGTGTGTTTGAAACCAGGTAGGGCCACATCCTCCCCTGAGCATCACATCCTGCCTGGAAGTGGTGTCACCCCAAGTGCCTACAGCTGGTCAGGGTGAGCCCAGTTGCTGCAGCATCCTTGGGCCAGCTGGGTGAGGCAGGTCCATCAGCTTGGCTCTGTGCTGAGGCTGTGCTCGTGGGATGCTCACAGGATCACAGCCACTCCTGCAGGGCCAGGCTTGGAGAGGCAAGTCTTCTGACAAGGTGAGACAAGTCATCCTTTCTGTATTTCATTAACCTGAAGCACCAGCTCCTCAGTGCAGATTTGTGTGTGTCTTTGCTGTCTTTGGAAATGCTCCCCACCTCTTCATCCCTGCAGTGCAGATGCCTCTGCGTTTCCAGGGTAGTGGTAGAGAATGAGGTTTTGGGGTGGGTTTGCCAGCCATGTTCTGTACTTTGGCTCCAGCTGAATCCTCTTGAGTAAGCACGCTTGTATTTTAGAGTAAAACACTGCTTTTGATGTGAATGGAGTGGGAGGTAACTTCCAGAGTATCACAGCCTGGGCCGTTGTCTTCTCAGTACTGTCTGTGCTGTCTATCCTGGTCCAGCGCCACAGCTCTCCTTCCTGTGCCTGCCCACAGCCGGAGGGGTGATGCAAGACAATCTAAATTTCCTTTGTTATGCTGTCAAGAAGTATGTAGCAGGCACACCACCCTTAGCTTAGTCCACTCTGTCCTGCCTGGAGGCGGCCTTCTCCTGACCTGCTTACTTTGCAAATGGATTTCTGGGCACGTGGTGCCAACCCAGGCTTCCTCCTGTCTGGGGCATCTCTGTGTGCTGGTGCCCCAGTGCAGAACCAGCTACTCTGTCAGAAGCCACATGGATATTGCACCTTTTGGCAGGGATTAAGAACCAACGCAGCAAGCACTGAATTTCCTTGCTTTAATTTTCCAGCAGTAACTTTGTCATGACCCCAGTCTCCTAATCCATCCAAGTTTCTATGCAAAATCGCAAGCAAGCTGGTGCCTTGCTTTTCTGGATACAGTTGATAGAACCTAGGGAACAGAAGAAAAGAGTCTCAGTTTCAGTTTTGACTCTTCTCAGCTGTGCTACAAGCAGGAGTTAGAAAACACAGGTACTTCTCTGAACAGGTTGGGTGTGCAGCTGGGCAGTGGGTGGGATCTTGCACATTTGCTAAGCCGTGAGTAAAGCAAGGCCCTTGCTTGCTGCCAGCTCTTGCTCCTGTCAGACCTTCCCCCGCTGTCTCTCTGTCTTCCCACCTGCCCACTGTCCCACTGCCACCCCGTTGCCACCCCACTGCCACCCCGCCCGGGCAGCAGGCTCAGTTTCAAGGTCACCGGGCGGTCAGAGGTGTCGCGTGTGCCAGGCCACGATCCCCTGGCAGCCTCCTGGCAGTGCTTTTGCTCAGCCTATTCCATACTCACCTGCCAAACCAAGGATGATTTAAATTTCAAACGAGCACAGTGCCAGCCTGGAGATGGAAACAGTCCCAGGCGTCACCTTTCCATAAACACCCTTGTGCAATAGCAAGGGCGACCTGCAGGCACCGGGGCCTGTGCCGGGAGCCGCAGCCAGGCTGGCTCAGGGTTCTGCTCTTTGGAAAATCACCACCAAAGCACAGCAAGGACAAATCCAGAGCTCGTGTCCAGCAGAATGGAACCCAGCGATCATCCCGATAGCACACTAAACCAGCTCTGATCTCTCTGTCACCAGGTCTCCAGCCTTTTCTGGTCTTGTTCAGCTGTCATGGGTTGACCCATTACCCACAGGCAGCAGCAGAAGACCAAAAATAATCCATAATCGTGGAGCAGTAGTTAAAAATTCCACTTCCAACTCCTGTTTAAAGAGAAACCCAAGTTCAGAAGATGCTAAAAACTGCTCAGAAGCCCCTACCGGCAGCAAAGGTTTCCTTTGCCAGAGCCCATGGCTACATGATGTGGGTAAAAGCAGATTTCAGTGCTCACAGTGGCTGACTCCAGCATGGAGCTGTGTGGTAACTACCTCAAGTACTGCACACAGCTATGAGCAGGCTGTAAATACCAGATAATTGCTTTGGAGTTATGAGAGACAAAGCCTCACAATAAATACACCAGACTTATATGAAGTGTCTACTCATCAGGAATCACAGTTAATCCTGAGCACAGCACTACAGCAGAGCTTGAATTTCATTGCAAGGCTGCTGGCACCACAGTTAACTGGAGGGGTCAGGGACTCTGAAGAGGCTTTTTAACCTCTCAATTCTCGTCCTCTACTTTTAGCAAGTAATGGTACTCACCTGGGACAAAGCTCATGGTTTTGGAGCATTTAGCTGCCAATGCATGAGCAAATGGTATGAAAAAGAAGCGATCCCTAAAAACCTCACAACACATGCCACTGCAGCTCAAGCCCTTAGTCCCAGTTTAATCTAATCTTTACACTCAAAGGACAGCTAAATTCTCAGAAGAACTGGGACACCCAAAGAGTCAGAAAATCTTGTGCAGAGAAATATATTTAGTGCACACAAATATGCCTGCACTCTGCTGCAATGCAAATCTGCCTTATTGTCGTCCTAATCCCCGTGCATGACACACCAATAAACAGGGGGGGTTAATACTTTCCATCTGCGTTACAGATTGCTTCCCACACTGCGAGCCTGCCTGGTTACAGTTGTGTAGGCATCGTGGAGAGAGAGATCCTGCAAACGCCAAACTGCCTAATCCCTTGGGAGGTTTAAAATATGAGCTGCAGTTTTCTCACTCTCCGTGGGCACCAGAGTCAGTCGTGCAACGTATGGCAATAGCTATATTCTCATTTCACGTCTGTCATGCAGAGATAATTAAATCTACACTTCCATCTGAGGGGAACCGTAGGGTTTCCAGATGGGTAACTGTAGTGCATTTTTCATACTGGATTATCACTTGCACCAAAAAGCCTTGCCTGTTGCCTTCCCACCTGTTAAGATTATTGATGGGGCTGCCATTGAAAAGCCCTTGTGGGCCCAGCGATAGGGGTCTGCGCAGCTCGTAAAACTACAAGTTTAGCTCACCACTGCACATCCTTCTGCTCAGTGGGGCAGTCATTGTGACACCCTTCTCCAGCAACTCCCAGATGTCCACTCCTGGACAGGACCCTCCTGGGATCAGGGTCCATCTGGCTCTCACAGCAGAAAGAAGCCACAGTGCATCGGTCTAAAGCAAAATACTGGCTGTTGTTAGCCTGCAGCATTAGCAATGGTTATAATATTGCAAAGGAGGGACAGCCAGCCCCACAAGCCAGCCAGTCAAGAGCTGCTTCAGTGTACTGCGCTGACCACCCACTTGGTGACATTCCTGCAGAAAGAAAGGATCGGCATCGCTGTGCTGGATGGAGCTTCTCAGTTTCACAGAGAGCAGAGGCACAAGGCCCCAAGCTGTGACACAACTGCTGCCAGAAAGCCATCTAGAAGGAAAAGCCTGATCCATGAGAGGTTCTCATGTACTGGTAGGGGCAGAACTGCCAGAAAAAATAACCCTGCCCAAAAGCTACATGGTCCTGCTGCACAGCTGGGGTCCAGAAAGCCCTGGTGGGGCTGGGAGTGCAGCGGGCTCATGCTCACTTCAGCAGACAAACGTGCCAGCCTCAGGCAGACAAAGGCTTTGATAGTTTTCAGCTCCTCATGCAAAAGACCACTGGCATATGCTCTTAAATGCACTTCCCCATTTGGTTTGGAGCTTCAAAAACTGCCAGGCTGACATCAGCAATGAAAAAAATTTAATTCCACACAGTCCCCCTTCTGCATTTAGAATGATAAAGGACCAACAGTTATGTCTGGAGCAGGGAAGCAGATATTACACACATCTTGCTTACAAAATAGCTCTGGTTTTCATGAAACAAGTTTATTTTCCTCCCCCAGCCATTGATGAGCACATGACAACCGTACAGAATAAAAGCTCAAGTCCTTAGTTCTGCTCACATTCACTCAACATTTGCTCTAATCAATTATCTTATTTCATGCAATAAGGAAAGAATGAGATTCCTGTTATGCAGCCATAATCAGTTACAGTATGAAGCTGTGTCTGTGGAACATTTCTGATTTTGAAAACTAATCATATACTCTGCCATTACATTTCTCTTGTAAAACACTGGGCTTTGACCCAACTTGTTTCTTCCCCCCTGCCCTTTGAAATCATCGAGGGCACAGCCTAGTCCGAGATCCCACATTCCTTCCCTGCAGAAGCCAGCCAGATTGCACTGTAAAGAACACATTTACTCAGGGAGACAGGATCTGTCTTTCTGGTTTATTGGAACATAAAAGCCTAAGCGGATGCCCCTGGGAGGCAGACAAAAGAGGAGAGGGTGCTGCATGTGACAGTGGACGGCTGTCAGAGGGTAAAAGTCACGTCTTCACACGAAGGGTTCAATATTGATTTCTAGGGCAGAGCATGGCATGGTGAGCTCAAACTTGGTGATAACATCAGGGTGTACAACTCCAAGTTTCCCAATGCTTTGACCTTTGGCAAAGACCTCAGCACAGCGACCAGGAAAGAAAGCAGTGCCTGTAGAGAAAGTGAGAGAAAAATCAATATTTCTTTGGGCCGGAGGAGTCAATAGGCATTTAACGTGCAGAACAAAGCTCTCAGTATTAAACTGTTCTCTGTGCTGAGATGCTAAGAAGGGGCTCTCACTTTTCTTGCATTAAGAGTTGTCATGATTGATAGAGAACGAGAAAACACTGAGTTAAAAATAAAATGTAAAGCCAAAAGCATGGGCACTTTTCACACTCCAATTGTTTTGACTAAGTTCCTCCTGAAATAGGAATCAGCATAGTTGAGTCAGAGGGCTACTGAAATGAAGAACTTTTGCAGCCTTTAGGCTGTCTAACATCTGAATGTGTCCCACCTTAGTCTGTTTAAAGAAATAAAGCTTGCTGTCATCTAAAGGGTAAGTAGGCATGTCACCCTTGATTGCCTGTCACATAATTAAAAACAACCTGCATTCCTCATCTGGAGAAGAACTTTTAAAGCAGTTTCCTGTACACCATAAAACTGTGAAACAATGAACACTCAAAGGAAGCCAAAGATTATCTTCCTCTTACCTCAAACCAAGTTTTAAATGTAACATGGAAGTTTTTATTAAAAAACAGTAGTAGTATTAAAAAAAATTTGCCATGAAGAGGAGTTTGGAGGAGCTGTACAGAGCTTTTCATGGAAAGCCTTTCTTACCTGGAAAATTCCCTGTGGTGGTGGCTCTACAAGCACTACCTTCAAGCCTGTCTACTGCAGCTACACTTGCATTTTTCTGGCCTCTGTCCTGCGGTGAGTGGCATTTTTACCTGATAGCCCTTCTAAAGACAAACCCACACCAAACCAGCAAGTTGCTCCTTCTGAAAGCACCTCTTTCCTAACGAGTGTGAGGAAGCAAGGCACAATCTGTGGGACATCCAGTGGGCAGTGCTGCAGGCAATGCTGTTATATCAAAGGGGGAAAAGGGAGAGGATGAAACCAGGCCACTGAATCCTACAGATTCTGAGAAAGCTCTTCCACCCTGTTTTTAATGCTGCTGCCTTCAGTGTCCTCTGCAAAAGGATCACAAGAATTTCCTGACAGCAATTTACTGTGTCTGGTTGCTCCAAATGCTACTTAAAGTTCAGGCTCAGCCCAGGACATTTTACTGTGTGTACAAGAAGCTACTTAAAAAGGCAATGAGGGTCCAAATGAACCTCAAACCTCAGGAACATCTTCATGATACTCTGATCACTAGTGGTCAAGCCCAGATATATATTCTCTGTTAGTTCCCCAGTGGAAATAGTTCATTTAAGAAGTGTCTCCTATGAGGTTTGTAGTTGTAACTTGCAGCTACAAGAACAGCAATTAGGTCTCTTTCTTGGCCGAGTTGCTGCAAGTGCAAATTAACTTCAATGTCCACTTCAATTTGGCTACTTTGCGAAATCTGACCACAGTAACATTACTTGAAGGCTGTTTTAAAAAATATTCAGAAGCAGAATCTTTTAAAATATGCAGTTCTAGTCTTAGCTACAAGCACAAACCAACTACTTATACTGGATATACAACAGTGAAATTACCTCACCCTGGATGCTACTGGCACGTGGCTCCAGCCAGAGACACTTACCACTGCCAAGCTGCACTATTCAAAACAAGGTGAAACAAATTTAGAAAAGAGTCAAATGTCACACATACAGATCACTCTGCAGATTGTGGGTGAAAACATGACCTAAAAATAAAGTTGCCTTTTACTTAGTGGTAAAGGCTTTCCTATTTGTAAATAAAGCTGGTATTGTACCAGAGATGTGAGTAGCACACAGAGACTTTCTTTTAGACACTTGACTGTAAGCTTGAACTGGCACAAGAGCAAGCAGAAGTTCATAATGTTGGCGTGGTACTCCACTATAAATCTATAGGAAAAAAGAGCTTTGACAATAGGGTCACTTAAAAAGCTCTGAGTCTGACTTGTCTGTTCTTCTATGCTTCCTTCTGTGTAGTCTTGGGAAAGTTATTCTATCTTCTTGCACATCTAGACCCAATTATGTCATGAGACTTTACTGTTTTTAAACTTGTAGATATCTGATGGGGTCTAAAATAATACTGTACTCAGTCAATCTAACAAGGGCAGTTTCCCAGATCTGTGCCACTTCCCATTGTGTGAAACAATGCTGTTTTCATACACAACAAATGCTCTGCTATCCAGACATCACCACTGGTTGGTCTCCCAGTTCCAGTGAGTTCCAAGTATGCTGCTCCAGGCTATGGCTTAGACACTGAGCAGTATTTTCCATCTCATGCAGCAGCTGATGCTGGACCATGATGTTACTTTTCTTTGCACTTCCTTGCAGCGAAGAGGGAAATATATAATTAATATCAAAGGAGAACATTAAGGTCCCCAAAGTGCAGGAAATGGGACCTTCAAACCACATCTCAATTTCTAGTTAAACTGACCCTGAAATGTTGGCTGCTTCACCAGTGTGCCCCATGCTCTGCAGACATGGCAGTTGCAGGGCATAATTCTGTGGGTGGAAAAGATCAGACAATAAGCAAATAAAAATGAAAGAACCTGTTAAAAACTTTAGAGCCCCCATCTGTCCAGCCAACACATGGCTCTTGCACCAAAGAAACATGAGCTGAGAAACAGGTTTACAGAGAGTTTATGAACTCTGGTTAATAATGGAACTATTATTATGGTAATTGGCTGCACTACAGAATGCTTCAAAGTATATTCCTGCCTGCCAAAAGGGCCTCCAGACTGCATCCCACATGGGGGATCCAAAGCCTTCCTCATCTTCGTGACTCTTCCTTAGACCACACGAGTGGTAAGGGAAGGAGGTTGGCTCAGACATTGAACCAGGTGGTGTTGGTCCATGTGCCTTTGCCAGGGTACCAGAATTTGGAGCAAATGTAAATTCCAGGTTAAAAAAATTCAGACACTGAAATGGAAGCACATAAAGAAGGAAAAAAAAACCTCAGAAGAAACATGAAAAACTTGAGCAGAAAGAGGGGAAAAAGAAACAAGCATTTGCAGCTGGGGGAGAGCTTTGACTGAGGGACCAACCACAATCACAAAAGGAGACCTGAGCTAGAGGAACCCACTGTGCTGGGGCAAGACACAGGCTGCAGGAGGACTGGGCAACCCATGGAGCAGAGCACCAAACCAGGGGGGGTCATCAAAATAACCAGAAAACAAAGGTAAGGACTCTTTTCATCCTAATTTGTGTGTTTCTTGTATTATCAAGTAACTACAAATGGTGATTAGGATTTCTAGCAAAGCTTGTGTTATGGACTGGGCAGTGTTATGTCACTTCAATCTTGAAGTAAAGTAAAAGCTTCAGAGTGAGTGTCAAGGCTGTATGAAAGATGTGCTGAAGCTGCTTGCACACACAGGGAATCAGCAAAAAGTGTACATGCTGTTACCTCGTCTGTATAAATCACACCAGAAGCTGAAGCTCTTAAGCTTCAGTAAAGCCTTGATGCCAAAAGGAGCCTTTCCAGAATCACTGGCACCTGTGACCTGCAGCTTTTGAAGAGTTCACCACAGTTTGTCCTGCCTGTCTATGCAGTATCATCAATAGCACGGCTGTGACGGGCATGGTCTTCCTGAAGAAACTTTCCCTAGTCA
>VYZQ01056867.1:0-42197 GCA_013400655.1 Mystacornis crossleyi
TCTGAGTTTCAATCACCGACACAAGTACTAGAGATGAACTCTGAAATTAAATACGCATCAACATAGCATTCAAACAGCAATGAAACAAAATTCTGCTTAAATTTTGTTTCAATCAGGCTGTGATTAGGGATTAACTATACAGAATATGTTGAAGCAGAGACATTTTTCAGTCAGCTGTTTGTTCTTTAGCAGCTACACGGCATGCTTCAAATAATACAAGGTTTAAGTTTACTGATTGAAGTGTTAATTTGATAAAAAGTACAATAAAAAATTAAATCACAGGCATCAGAAGGCATTTTGACACCTTTACCCATTAAGTGAGAATTAACACAAACCTGTAAGATAAAAATATGAGAACCATGAACAGAACAAGAACGTTATTTGTTGAGAGGAGATAATTACTAGAATTGAATAGCCAGAGCAGATATGTGTTGAGGTGTATCATAACAGCTAGGATGGAAGTATGAAATAACAATTAAGCAAACAATTGCTTTTAAGGAGGATTGTTCTTCTGCAGTTTCTTGTAGCTATTTAAATGTCGAGTGTCTTGCTGTATTGCCGCCTCTCTGCTGAACATTGCCAAACTGAAAATGAAGCAGAGAGAATTTAGGAAAAAGGAAGATAAGTTCCTGGAGGGAAAGTGATGATTAGAATTACTCCTCAAGCAAATCTGTTATACTGATGTAGCTCTATGGTATAAGGTTCAATTGTTCTGATTTCCATGTACTTGCAGACCCCTATGGTGGAAGGAGCTCTGGGGATGCAGCAGTTTAATGAACAGGAAGATGAAGGAGATAAATATCAGGGCAAGCACTGCTGGTGTTCTGAGAAACTAATTACATCTGGTGTCTGTAATCCAGAATGGTAAAACTCTAAACTAGAGAATGCCAAATAGTCATAAAATGTGTTCTTCGTACCAGAGTATACGGGAGAGGAGCCCAAACCATCAAGGTAGGGGAAAGGGATATATATGGCTGTGTCTATCTGAGACATGGAAATTGAGGAGCGCCAAAGTCAGAAATGGAAGTAAGCAATGTCTTAGGGACAGCTGAAGAGACAGTAGAGGATGTTACTTGAAATACATTCCATTACAAGTTAAAGACTTTGTGGTTATTTATTATTCTTCTAAATTAAAGATTAAGGACCACACTTAAGCTGAGTACTTCTTCTGTACAAATACATTAACTATAGCCAATTAAATTTGCCTAATCAAGCTTAACAATGCTACACACTGTTTCTCATTAGAAAGTAACTATTAAAAAAAAAAAAAAGACTACTTGGAATGAAATGGTAAGAAGATTCTGCAGGGATCTCCAAGGGTGCACCCATCTGACTCACTGTCTTAAAGAGTACATTGATGTCACTGCCTAGCATTTGCCACAGGAAAAGAAGTTTTTCATCTTGGTGATCTCTTTCTGCTACTGAAATGAATAAGGAAAATAAAAATATCTTGGGTAATACTACAACATTTCTGCTCAATAGACCAGGCCTCCAACTCCAGTCTTCTTAGGGCAGGTATTACTTAAGCCTCAGAACAAAACTTGACTTGAAACAGGAGGGCTGGACAACAAATACTGGGAAAATTAGTGGGAAATTCAGAAAAACACTAACCAAACTTAGGATTTCTATGCTGAAAAGATCATGACAATACAGAAATTACAGCTTTTTTTAAAGGCATAAGAAATTTGATGATCTTGATTTCAAAGTTCACTACTGCAAACATTTAAGGCTGCAGAACGCTTGCTAATGGCCTCATGCATGGCTCTATTTCCCAAGAACACTTTGAGTGGAAGAGAGATCTCTGCTTATTAATGAAATAAAACTTGCCAGAAAGACAGGTAGCTTCCCAGGTATTCCTTAGGACTTTTACCATAAATATGTAATACAAACTGGTGAAGTTGGCAAAGGTGGTGTTACTTACTGCCTGCATGTTAGGAGTACATCTCCGTTTCTCCCTGACCCCACTGTATGAAATCACTCCAAGGATCGACTTTATAGTTCCGATGAAGCAGGCTGGTGAAGGGCAGGGACAGATCTGTAAGGAGCAGCCCACCACTCTTTATTTGTGTTCTGCCTATTCAGAGCAGGGAGGAGGAGGGATATCTTTGGATTTTATCACAGCAGAGGCTGCCTGAAGGTTTCCTGGCATAAGTGTTCAATTTCGTGACCAGATTTTTCAATTGGGTGGTAAAAACAAGGATGTGTTTTGGGGATCTGGTGAGCTGCTCCCCATGCCTTTCCAGGGACACCTCTATGCTGCAAAGCCACAGGGGATGATGGAGAGAGAGAGAGACAAACTGAAGGCCCAAGGGAGACCTTGCTGACAGGTATATGAGTAGCACCTACCTGGGGAAGGAAGGTAGATGCTCCTCATATAACGAGGCAAACTGGATTTTAGGAAGAGGACAGCTGGTCTCATAATTTTATGTAAGAAGGATATGTATATGAATACAAGGCAAATTTACAGGTAGCGACAGTAGCATAAATTAACACCTTAACTCCCTAAAATGATAAAAAGTAATCAGTCCTGACTAGTGTTTTTCTTTCCTTGAGCATCAGATGCTTCTTTCAGTTAAAGAAAAAACCAAGAAAGAAAACCCAGGCTCTAAGAGATGTCCTTCTTCATCTTCATTCACTCCATCACAGTGAAAGGTGCCGAAGGTATATTTTAGGTTGGACTCTTCAGAAGAAATAAATATGTGGCCCATAAAGCTAATAGCTGGAAAATCTTAAAAAAAAAAATAAAATTCCTCACTGTCTCACTAGTTTCAAGCTTCTGTTGAGTTGGTGGAAACTACTTGAGCTCATACACTAAGCGTAGAAAAACCATGCTTGAGCTAGGAGGGTTTATTAGCATGGAGCTGAAGGGAGGTGTGTCACCAGAAACAGCTTCTGGCACTATAAGGTGGTGCCACCAAAGCTAGTAATCCAGGAATACAGTGAAGTTCATAAGAACACATTCCTCCTCAACACATCTGCTCCTCTGCTCCCAGGTTTTGGAAGAAAATTCTGCCTGCAGCTACACTAGCAGACATCAGTAACCCTTTCTGTCCTCCTCATTCAGTAGGAATCCCAAGATTTTAATAAAGAATCAACCAAACAAAAAGATACGGGATCACACAACTGTCCAAAAAGATCCAAGAGGTGGAACCTGAGTCCTAAAATACGGCCTTCCTGAATGAGTTTAAAGCATTTAGCTACATCAGATGAGATGCACAAATATGGTCTTGATACCTAAGCAGAGGAGAACCTTAAAGTGTTTTTAGCTATGCTTCTAACTACACAGCAAGCATGTTCATGGTTGGTACTAATGGACAGTACTTTAGGTAGTAAATAAATGAGTTGCAAAACTTAAAAGTTTATATCTTAACAATTAATATTGCAAAAGTTAAAAAAGAGCAGGATATGTTTCTTATGAAGAAAGAGTAGCGTTTACTTTTCAAAATTTTGCCCAAGTGACAAGTAAGTAGTTGAACTGAAAATCACCATTACTAATAGACTTTTATTTCAAAATTATTCTTATCCCTTTCTGCAGAGACAGACCAAACTTTGAAAGCCTCTAATTTGTTTAGAGTGTCCAGTCCTTTAGGGTTTGCATTTTGTCATGTTGGAAAAACAGAGAATGCTTACTTCCTGTCAGTTTTTTATTTTAGTCTGTTTTATACATTTACACAAGCTTACAGTGAAAAAACCTCATATTTTTTACTAGCAAAGAGAAAGGATTAGATTCTTGATTACTCAGATTAGAAAATATTGTCCTTCTTTTATTGTGCATAAAATCATCACCTGAGGCTCACCCTTGGGTCTGGTGAGGAAATGAATCATTTTCTGACCTTTTCCCTGATTGCTGGCCTGATGGACACTGGTATTTTTCCATGGCTATTTTTCTTTAATATAAAATTTACACAAAACTTTGGCCTGTGCTGAATTTCAGTGATGTCACCAGGTTCTCTAGTGACCTCCTGTGATAAATCTTAAAAAGACCTGCTGCCTGTGGACAGAAGGCCCCTCCACAACCCAGTCAGGTCTTCAGATCTCAGCAACACTATAACCCTTTTGGATAATTATCCTGATTCAGCTCTTCAGAAGTCTTGCTTGTAAAGCCCCTAGGTTATTTCTCTGGAGCCACTGCATCAAGAACAACCCTGTTGACAGCAGTTGTGAATCAGTGCTAAGCTCAAGTGAAACTTGGAAGTAGAGCAGTCTGCTAATGTGGCAATAAGTCAAATGAGCCAAGAGTTGTTTATTGGCAATTAAAAGCTTAAAAGCTTAAACTAGGCCTATAATCTGTACTTTTCGTAGAAAGTGCTGCAGGTCATACAAAATGAAGCACTTGTTAAACAAAGTGGGGATAGTTAATAGAATGGAGACTTTGGAAGCTATGACTTTGCACTGCAGTCATGGATGCTTGGCCACTTGTACCTTTAGCCTAGGCAGCCTTTCATGGTAGTTCATAGCCCCTCTGGGCTTTCAAAAAAACTCCCTTTGTCAGTTGAAAACAATCTGGATATTGGATGTATCTGAAATAAACTCCATCTGCTTTCACTTTATGTCCATATTGTTGAATAAAGATAAATAGGTAACTTTTTTTAAATAAAGAAGCTTGAAGTCCATCTCGTTATACAAACAAAGCCAAGTAGATTGGATTTAGAAAAGCCTGAATAGCCTTCATTTAAGAAAGCCAAGGACAAGATCAAGTTCACTTGTGCTAGTAGTAGACAGCACCAGCTGCCAGAAACATTCTGCAGTAAAATGTGTTCATATAGAAGAAGAGCAGAAGAAACCAATCACAATTTCCTATTAATCCTGATCACTTACAAAAGCCTGTGGAAATACGAGCTGCACTTATACCAGGCTCACTGGATAAAATGAGAATGCTTATAATAGACATTTTAATATATTTCATTTAAAAATCTGTAACTATTAAGTATATTAATAAAAGTATTAAACTACTGGAAGCAAGAAAATATTGTGCATGTGAAAATTTGAAAAAGAGTTTTCAGTTTGTGACATGTAACATAAAAATCTCCAGATCAAGCAAGCAGGTACAGAATTGAAACTAATAAAGGGTTGACAACAGCTCTGTGTATCATTTTACAGGATACAAGCAGGCTTGACTCAAATTTTTAATGAAAATATCCTTAAAATCATTTTCTGCTTCTGCTTGTCAATGTCTATGCTAGTTATAATTTTTGTTAACTTCAGACCCTCCCTCCAGTCTTCTCAATCTGCAGCATTTGCAGTTGGCTAGGAGACAGAGTAACTCGGAGAAGAAAAAGCAGTGTATTGTCTCACAGTTCTTCATTCAAATGTTTTAATTGTCTTAATAGCGAAGCTTCAATACATCACATACATAAAATACTACCAAATCTTTAAGGAAAGTAGTTAAATCTATGTGCAAAATCATGCATGCAGGAAAGGCCGTTCACTGTACATGCCTTTTAATGATGTATTGTTTTAAATGAGATATGTTACTGTCATTCCTTTTGCTATAGTGGTGGTGAAATTAAACACGCTGTTTAAAGTGTTTTTCTCTGTAACAATGCTGTGATAATCTGGCCCAGTCAGAATAAAAAAAAAAAAAGAGTGTTTTCATCCATATTAGAATATGCAATAAGGAGAACAAAGGAGCTAGTAATCACTGTAGGATACAAGTGAATCAAAGGATATCTTGGATCAAAATAGTTTCTGTGCCCTTCACTATTAATTTATAATTTCTTTGTAAAAAAGCTGCAGTAATGAACAAAACCAATTAAAAGTACAGACAAGCACAATATAGAGCTGTGTGGAATCACACTTGAACTTTTGACTCCTTTGATGCCTTTTGTTTGCTAATCCATGTGTCAGAAGAGCATCCAGGATTTCTGAGCAGAGTCCTGGGATTTAGGCACACCTGACTGACTTTTGGTCTCTGCGGCCACATGCTTTGTGTGCATGACAAGTCAGTATCTGAGTGTTTTATTTAGGGCTCCATTCCACTGTGTGCAGCGGTCTTCAGAGGAGCAGTCAGCTAATTTGGTGTTGCCTATCTTCTTACGCATTCCTGGCCATCGTTGTGTAATGGCCCCAGAGCACTGCAGCATACCTGCACTGATAGATTTCGGCACAGCTACACCCGCCCTGCACTCGGATCATTTTGCTCACATGCTTGGGTTCAGTGGTAGGGGGGGCTAAAAATATCCACTAGGGGCAGGTGACTCATGGACTGATAACCTCCAGAACCAAGAGTGCGACACCCAGCTATCCATCAGGGCTCTCGGGGATGTGCAGATTCCTATGGGGAAAATGAAGCGTAGTCCCTCACTCGAGTCATTTACCTCTGGCATATCAGCAGGAGATTCTCACGTTAGTCTCACTTTTAAACTTTTCTTCTTCTTTTACTTCTAACATTCAAAAGATTGCAGCAGGACCTTTAGTAATGCTTTTAATAGCAGCCAGTACTATAAAGTGCTAGAGATCTGTAAATGTTAGCATAAGTTAGAAAACAACAAACAGCAGCACAAGGGGATGCTTGCTCTTTTCTAGAGAGGTTGTTCTGCATATGCAGTTGCTGCACCGATGAGCTCCCGCAGTGCTTCAGTCCCCGAAGCCAGGAGTGAAGCCAGCTCTGTGCTGCAGTGCAGTGCAGCTATAGCAGCCTTGCCATGGCTTGCTGGACACTGTCAGGAGCCTGCTTATAGCCACGGGTCCCTTCCCATCTGCTGCCTCCTGTATGACGTACGCAGCACCTCTACCACCCCCTTTAAGCCATAATAGCTTTATTTGCAATACTGATTCATTTCTAGCTCATCCTGAGCAGCATGAGGGCTCTTCTCTTCTCCTCACAAAATACAAGACTCTGATTAAAAATGACACGAACAATGAGAACCATGAAAGGCTTTAAAAGCAGGTAACATGACACTTGCCCACTACACAGTGTGGTTTTTCCCATACATGCAGCAGCTCAGGAGATTATCCTGAAGGCAAGATGCAGTCCTTCCCTGACTGTCCCATTACTTTCCTCAAAGGAACCTATCACGTTCAGAACTCTTTCATATTACGTTGTTTCCTCTTTTTTTTTTTTTATATTTTTTTTAAGTTGTCCCTGCATTTATGAATTCAGGAAAGAAATTGAAAGAAAAGAGATGTAATAAGTTGAAACTGCTTCTTTTGAACTATTTGAGCGATCTAATAACCTCAGGAGCTTTTGTACAGCTCTGCAAATCTAGCACATATTTGAGACACATCTTCTAGGTAAACTTTGCAACAGGCTGGTTCACCCTGACTTATTGATATTTCACTGCATTGTTATTCTGAAACAAAACACTAGGAGGTACTTCTGGGCATCACCTGACAGCATATTGCATTCCTTCAGCTCCACATACCTTACCCTGTCTTTAATACACTGTGGCTGCATGAGCAGTGGCACATCAAATAACCTGCCTGAAGCTGAGCAAGCCTTAAAATAACATTTTCACACTCGAATTTCCTTCTGTAATTGACAGACAATTAGGAATAGACAGATAAATAAATATTCAGGCTCTGCTTTCTGTTAAAGTGGGAGAAACAGTTCAGAATTTACTGGTGAGATTAATTCTTGGGTTTGATACTTAGTAGTTTTCATTTAAGGAGCTTGCTAATTTAATAGTTTCTTAGTCCTGTGGAGAGTTTTAACAAGAATACTTTTATGAGCCTGTGTTAGTGACAGGTATGATCTCTTAATTTAATTTTCCAGCTGAAGATATTTCCACTGCTGGGGCCCCACTGATCAGGTATCTGATCTTCAATATCAGCATCATTTGAAACAACATCATGTGGTCTTCTTTTTCCTCAGTTGTAAATAACAAAGGGAGAAATAAGCCTAAGCAGTTATGTGAGCCATGACTCAGCTCTGTTGCCCAAATTAGAAGAGTGTTATTTCCATTAAATAAACAACCAGTTTGGCCTGAGCCCTCCCCACAGTTGAAAGCATGTGTAAGTGTAAAGGAACGAGGAGATAAAGCATAGCTTGGCTTCTAGGGCAAGATACATAACTTCAATCTGACAATCAGAACCTAGACAATCAGAACCCCTTTGCTAGGGAAAGGCTGAACGTTCATCCCATGCCCAGTTACAAGGAGTATTTTTCCATTAGAAAGGAAGTTTTAAATTGGAATATCACATTAGAGTAATTTTATCCTAGAATTCCTAGTGGGTTTTTGTTTTTCTTAAATCCATACTAGTACATCCCCTGCAGTAGTCCATCTACATCACCACTGAGGAAAGATTTGCATGATCTCACTGTGCTGACAGAATTTGATGGACCGAATGCACTACATTTCTAGGGTTTTCTTCCTATGCCACATGTAAAAAAAATGGATTAAAGAAATAATTTTTATTCAAATAATTTCAAAAATATTCTGTGCTCCTGTCAAAATCACTGAATTAGCTTCATTTATACATTATATTTTCCCTATATTTTGCTCTCAAATTTTATGATATATTTTTTCTTAAAGATAATATTAATCCACATTTTCCATTCAAGAACAATTTAAAATTGCAAAGTTCTAATCAATGACCTCTTCAAGGTCTGTGATGGGAGAGCTGAACAGGTTTGACTAAGATTTCCAAGATGCAAGAGCAAAAGTGCCTTATATTTCCAACTTTAATTGTTTGCAAGTCGGGAACCTGGTATTCAATTTCAGCTGCTACTCTAGCTTGTCTTTTTCTTTAGTCCATAAATGCAGTTATTTGAATTAAATTAAGACTTCTTTCCATCATGCTTTTCAGGTGCTTTTATCATATTTTGTTTCTTAGACACTGGAAACAGAAACACCTTGTCCCAGTTAGGAAAATTTAACAGATTTGACTAAGCATTTCTTTGCCTTCCCTGCATCTGCTAAGAAATCAAATTCTTTGCTACTTGTTCTGAACAAGCTGCATCACTGCCTTTTTCACAGACTCAGTTACATTGCTCAGCAATACACAGAAGGAACTAGAGGCCACTACTTTTCCATTGCAGTTCTGAGTCATTTGGGGACATCATGCAAACCTATTTATCCCACTTGAAAAGACGGTTTTGAATCTTCATTCCTGCATGTTTTGATTTGGAAGACAGATGCCAAATGGAGGCACTGGAATCAATTTAAGAATACAGCAGAAAGGACATTTTTAAAAAGCTGAAAGGAAAATCACATTTCTGGGGCTCTGTCCCTCCTTTAATTGCAATCACCAGTCAAGATCCTAATCAATGCACACAAATTGTCACAAGACTACAAGGGCTGAATTTTTTAAGATGCAGTTTGGGGATTACAAGGGCTTCATAAAGAATTAACACTTGTTATTAATTTTTTTCCTGAGCTTTTCCATTAGCATTCCACCTCGAGGTTGCCCAATGCATTCATCATCTTAAAAACTGAAACATTAGACTGATAAAATCAGACAGCCCGTGTGCCTCTTCAGGATCTTGTGTTGCTTTTCTGATTCCTTTCTGAAGAACCCCTAGGTGAACTCACTGACCAGGTCTGTTGGTTTCACGGTTGTGTCAGCTCTCCTTTACTCTTCAATAAGCAAATGTTTGCCACCTGCTAACCCAGCCTTGAAAACATAGCTATCTTATTCTGCCTTTTTCCCACTTCCCTATATGTTTTGGCTCAATTTCAGAGCAAAAACTGTTTACCCAGCTTTACACAAGTGCATATCCCTTCAGGTTGTTTCAACTTGCCAAGTCTTTACTCTATTAATTTGTCTTTTCCAACTTGAATTCTCAGTGCTATGCACGTATAAATACTTACTTTATTGCCATCATCTAACAGTAGATATGTAATTCCTTTGCAATCTGAAAAAAAAACCATTTTGGGTTTGCTGCCATATTACTCCCACTTTGAAGAAACAACTCGCATCTCCAGAGACCTAGAATTTCACTGGATTATTCTTCTTTTATCTTTCCTTCTGAATGCATTACCAGATTCTTATTGCATTAATTTTCATTGTGTTCCCCACAGTCATGTCTTTTTTCAGGAAAGTAGAAATTATAGGTATGTTGATTTCAATGCAAATAGGTAGTCCTTTCTAAATGTATCTTATATTCTTCACATTAAGGTAAATGCATTCCCTCATTTAGGAGGTAAAGCACATCATTTAGGAAGGTTTAATAGGTGAGGACTGTAAAGTCCATTTGAATTTCATATTTGTGCTTCCCCCTGAACTAGCTTAATTATGCTAACATCTGAAGGCAGTGCCCGCTTACAAAAGCTAGCTAATGAAATGCTGATATTCAAACTCCTACAGAATAGGCAACAAAATTTCTCTCAGAGCAAGTATATAGAAAAATTTTAGTTAAGATTATTCATATCAGCCCATTTCTGAATAAAAGCCTGCCTTTAGTTCAGTGATTTTAGTCTAACCATACTACTTTAAAAGACTATTCTGTACTTTTCCCTCTTCAGTATTACCTTCAGATTATAGCCTTTATGTTCCATACTTCTCACGCTTGAGAGAGTCATGGAATGACTTTAAGAAGGTGACCCTTTAGAAAGCCAGTAAACTTTCAGAAAAGTCTTGTTGTATTATGTTAACTTCAGCCTATAATGGTGAAGATTATAGATTGAAGATTCAGATTATAATGGTGCTTTAGCAGCAAGGAGGTGCTACAAGCAAGGATGAGAAAAACATACCCAAACCCTACTGTTTTCCTACTGTGGCAAATATTATGACCAGAAAGGAGGAGAAAATCCTTTTGGGGACCATGTCAAGTTTTAGACAGTAAAAACCATGTGCAAGATAATGCCTTTTATAAACTGGGCCTAGCTTCTATTTTAGTTCAAAATCTTTTATAATGTTAAGTAATACTGAACATTTTTATTGTTAATTCAAATGTCTTAAAAACTGTTCCATTATTTATGTACTGTGTCCTAAAAGCTGCCATTTTTCAGTCAAACAAAATAAATAAACTTGCTTTCTAGCTTAAAAATGTAATAGATCTACCTGTCGCTAAATGTTATGGTAGTACCAAGATATTCATTGACATTTATGAATATATTAAAATCACCCAAAATAGAGTACCTAGAAACCAGAGAGCTACCATAGATATAATCAACTGAAAGAAAAGTGAAACAATCCCAAGCATGCCATTAATGAAACATGACTTCAATTTT
Source organism: Mystacornis crossleyi (assembly GCA_013400655.1). Taxonomy (NCBI): domain Eukaryota; kingdom Metazoa; phylum Chordata; class Aves; order Passeriformes; family Timaliidae; genus Mystacornis; species Mystacornis crossleyi. The sequence goes on from VYZQ01056867.1 coordinate 11,115, forward strand.
ATTGTAAAAAAATGACTCATCTTTACTAGTTAGAAGATTTAAACAGAATTCAGGGAGGCTTAGCATAATACAGTTGCCCATTGAAAAAGGAGGTTTTCAATCAAAACCTCCTCTTAGATATGATTACACTGATTTATAACCAGATTGGAGCTGAAAAGAGTTCAAGGTAGGTCAGCTTAAGCTGAGGACTTGTAGGAAGCTGTTGGAAAACAAGTTATGCACACTACCTTTGGCCCCTGTTATCTCATGCATGGATTAATTGAACAGCACTTCCCTAAGCTCGGAGTCTTTCTCTCAGGTGGATGAGAAATATATTAAGGGGGCAAGGTTTCAGAGAGATAATAAGCCATTAGGTGTCAGACAACTCTAACTTAGAAGAAAATGAGAAAAATTACCCAGATCATGAGAACATACAGTTAAGAAGTGAAATTTTAAGAGAAACAGAGAGGAGCCAAGGCTAAAAAAGAAAATGCAAAAATAAGATGAGATCTGTGGTACAAAAATCTTTAAAATGAAGTGTTAGTTATTCATCATTATACTGGTATGCTTGGCTTCTGTGAAAATTAGTAGACAAAAGAACTGAATCTCCTGTAAGATAAGAAATATGCCATGCTACTATCAAATTTTTAATTATAACAGCAATGTTGTAGTGTCACAATGCAGCAGTGTCAGCTGTCTTCCTAAAAGAAGGTGAATGTGGGAAGTTGTAGCAGAATGTCAAGCATCCCTCTCTATGAAAGGGGAATCAGTCTCTGACAAAGTTTTAAGAGTATTTCCTTGGCATACTAACACATGCCAAGCAGCGTTTGAAAATCTGTTTGCTTCCATAGCAATGAAAACCTATGACCCCAGACAAATGGGAGCTATAAAACTGGAGCTGGGGTCCCATGCTAAAAGTAGCCCTCTGAAGACAGACTGCAGTTGAGTTGGTCATTTGTTTCCATGGCTAAGGGGTGTCTCAAATGGAAATAATAGCTGGAGATTAATGCTGGCTATATATTTAGGCTACCCTGAGCAAAAAAAGTACTTTGAGGCACTTTTCTAATGTTTCCAAGTTGTGATCAAGAACTCGGTCCCTTTTGTCCAAGAATAAACACAGTCTTAATCTTGCCTGGTGTCCTGTTACCTGGGGTAACATCGCCAGCCAAGTCCATCTCACTGGCATTCACTGCTTCTGGAGGAACAGGAGTTTTGAAGAAAAGTGTTTTGACTGCTTGCTATCTCAGACAATAAGAGAATGACAGGGCAGAGGAGTTTTCTCTGTGAGTGGGTGCGTTGAAAGCCAGGATATGGAGAAGTATTTTTTCAGGTGAACACTTCCCTGTGCTTTCTGATAAAGGCAACTTGTCAGGAGGTCTCCAGGAGGCAAGGAAACATCATCTTATCCTGTGGTGACTTGAAAACTTCATGCCTATAGGACTTCAAGTATCAGTAGTCCATGAGTAAGAAACAATGATTTAATTAACTTTTGATTATTTCTTGATGTAGTTAAGTGGAAAAACCCACTATCAGCAATTGACATTCAAGTATAATACTCTCTAGACAATGAAAGGAAGAAGCTAGGCAAGTTCTGGTGCTGTCTTTATTTCTGAAATAAACTATCCACGTGATGCATTTTAAACAATTCCCTATGCCAGTTAATAAGCTGGGTTGCACAGTTGTCTGTACATCTCATTACTAGGTTAGTAATTATTCTGCTATTTTGCTACAGCAGAACATTACGTGTTATACGATATATCTTTGTCTTTGGTCTGACAATTTTAATAGCAACATAGTTTAATGTATAATACCCCTTGATGAGAATATAATACTGTTTTACAGGAAAGTAGGTCCCCTGTCGCTGTGTCGCTGTGTCNGTCCCCCAAAAGTTTCTAATGACAGAAGAGAAATACCAATTAAATTCTTCATATTTTTGTCTTATTATACTACTGTGCTTTTTCTGTATGTGTTAATGAGATGCTGGCTGACAGAAAATTCCGATTTTAAAATGTTACTTTGTTAAACAAGCAAACTCTTTTCTAACTGACAGATACAAAGTTCTTTTTATTAGCAAAAGATACCACTCTAACAACTGCAGGAAAGGACAATTTTTAGATTAAAGAAATAGGAAATCATTCACACTAACAGAAAAGAAGTATAAGCAAGTCGCCTGGGGAAAAATTCATGCATGTTCACCACTATTTCTGACATTTGGGCCTGGTTGCTTTCAAGTCAGCCTTAGCAACCTGTAATCACACACTCTTTCGTAATATAGCGACTACTCGTTTTCCTCTCCACAGCCCTGGGTGAGTGTAGTTTCAAAACTCAGCCTAACATTCAGGTATTTTAAAATTATGACTATGAATATAATGTACAGTTTTGCTAAAGAAGTCTTGAAATTATTGCAAGTACTGTCTTCAAGTTCCAAAGACATTAAAACTGGACAAAACATTAAATTTTATATGTATATATATATAAAAGACTACTTTTAGAACAAACTAAAAACCATAAAAACACCATGTCATGAACATGTATCAGTATAAAAGGCTAAGATAAAAAATGTTGTGTACAATGCCTAATTTTTGAATGCACTGTGCTCCAATTGGCTGTCCCTATATTCTATTTACTTTCCTTTGCAAGGGCACAGAGGAAAACAAAATGAGGGGGAACATATGAGACCTTTTCTTCAAAAGATAATTTTCCAATGGCAATAGCAAATCTTTGTAATTTGTAACATAATATATTAATGTTTGAACTGGAGTATTTGAATGTAATTTTTCAAAATCTACTTTTATCACAAAACTTGGCAAAGGAATCATATCAATGGAGGGAAAATCTAACCTGAAAAATCTTTTGATGGAATTTATAAAGTGTAAGAATTGCTAAGCTTGGTATGTACTAGTTGAATAAGAAAAAATTGCCCTATTCAGATAAAATTAAAATTTGCGTTCAGGCTTAAAGAGTGAAAAGCACACAAAGTGACTTATACAAAGGCTGCTCAGTTCTACAATTAGTATCATGTAGTAAATGCTACTGCCATAAGCAGGAAATGAATAAATGATGTCTCATTGTCCTAGGTTGCAATGTAAGATGTGCCCAAAAGTATGTATTCTATTANTGGAGCCTCTCACTGGTTTTTCTTTCAAACCAGTACACTCATTAATTGTATTGCTTCTCAACAAGTAAAGTAAGTGAGGAAAACAGTGCAGTTTGATGAAAACTTTGCACCGGGTGGAAGCCAAATATTTGGCAATATGGGACAATCATACGTCCCATAATCTCGCAGCGAAACATGTGCAGTGTATAAAAATATATAGCACACACAGTAGCTTTAGTAGCTTTGGACTATGTAGAAGTTACAGGAACATTCACAGCAAGCAACTGCTGAAGTGGCTTTCTTCCACCAGTTGCTCACTGATAAGCAAAGCACATTAAATATGAAATAGCTATGATCCTTGTTTTTGCCCTTTTCTTGTCCTTCTTTTGTATTTTTATTGATTTAGTATCCACATATGATCAGTGTTAGAGACTGGACGTTGATCAGTCCCTTTCTCTGAATTAGCATTGTCATGACTGTGGTCTTATGTCTCTTGCCTTGTCTCTGTTGTCTCAAGTCTCATAGAGTTTGTTCATCACTGGGTGCAGACTTTAAATCCATGGTTAGGCTCACGGAAACTGTGTGTTTTTTCAGTTTCACGTAAGTCTTTGAAAGAGTTAAAGGCAATGCATTCAGTGTTTTGTACTGAAGTAGATATGCAAAGCCTATGTAGGGATTCCCAAATCCCCTTTTATTCTAAACTGTGCCCTGGAGTAGCATTGTTTAGATTTGGATTTCAGTAATTTGTTGGTTCCTGTCAGGTGAAATAACTGTGTTGAAGAGACTTTGTTTATTTGGGAGACATGGAAGCCACAGTAAACTTTCTGTGGTACATGACTTTCCTCAGGTACTTTCCAACTAGCATGATCTCTTCAGTGATTCAGACGTGTGTGAAACTTGTGAGGTAAGCCCCATGTAATTATGGATCCAGATTTGGATTTTTTTCACTATAGTGACTGTTGTACAAGATGGAGGTGCTTTAAGTGGAAGAATTTCTGGACTGGTAAGCAAGTAGATAGCTATGAGATACTGTCAGTATGCAAACTAATGGGGACTATGATTTATTTTAATCTTGGAGAAGCTTGCAGGAGGCAACCCTATATTATATCCATGCCATAAATGAAGGGAGATAAGTGACCTTGTGTCTGAGTAGGAATGAATACTGAGAAACAAAAATGCCATTAGCTTGTATGTGTCTTTCCAAAGAAAATCTGAGTGAAGAGTTCACTCTTTTCAGCAGCAAGAAATTACTGACAGAAGAAATACACACAAACCCCAGGGCTTTTCAAAAGTAGATTTCAAGCCTGGGGTGTAGTAGGCTGTAGGGAAGCTGGAAGGGCAGTGAAGTTTCTATTCTCTGTCAGGTAACCAGAAAACCACTGGCAGCCCCATCTAAAATTAATTAAAATCTCTCATAATGGATGTTCTTGGTAGTGCTAGAGATGAGGAAGGATTGGAATTCTCTCAGGGCCTCAGAAGTGAAGACAGAATTCTTGGCCCCAGCCCTGCTCAGTTATGTGCTGCAGACATCACTTCTCATCTTGTTTGGCAGTGGAAAGGCTTTTTCAAAGCAGCAGGGCCACAGATGCTGCAGCTCTGCCAGCCTGTGAGCACGCACTGCAGTCTCTGCCCTGGGGAAAGCCCGTCTCCATTGCCCACAAGTGAAACAGATTTGCTCAGGAATGGAATCTTAGAAACATTTATCAAAAAGGCATTGTTTCAACAGGTCTGCTGGAGCTCCTGACACTGACTTGGGCACAGTTGATCCTGTTGCCCGGTCCTCAAGCTGCTCAGAGCGTAATTTTAGCCTAAGGGACAGCAGCAGAATATATTCCTTGGGCAGCTGCCAGGGGTATGTTCTAGGGAAGATGGGTTTTCACAGGGTTACATATCCTCTGGTCAGCACCCAGCTGTGAGCACAAGGCTGCTGACACCTCTTGGCTGGCCCTGGTGGAGGGGTGTCCCAGGACAGCTTTCTAGTGCACCAACCTCATGGAAGGTGACAGCAATTTTACTGAAAGACTGTTCTGCACTCCTGGTGCTGGTAGCTTGCAGTCAGTCCCCCTGCAAGCTGCTGCCACAGGCCTGATGTTCTCAGTTTGTGTTGGGAGGTATTTGTTTAGTTACACAGCTCATTTTTCTCCCTTTCTCCTCCATTCTGTGTATAGGTACAGGCCTTAGGTTTAAATTATTTATCTCCAGAAATATTTGCCATATGAAGTCTCTCCACTGGCAGGGTCTATCAGGAAGTATCTAGACAGAGATAGGTCTTTCTCCTGCAAACTCTTAACTTGTAAGTTCCTGAAACAAAATCAAGAAATGGAGGTGGAAACCAATAGTTGGAAATTTAGGACATTAATTAGTTACATGCCATAGATCGTTTGTTGAAGCTTGAAGAGGTGGATCTTTTACATCGTGTGTCATATTTTCTTCTCAGCAATAGAATGAACAGCAAAAAAATAATCAGTTCTGCTTCCACAGGAGTTGGGCCTTTTGATGAGAGGTGTTCTTAGCTGACTGCTCAGACATGTTCCCAGATGATAAGAACACAGATCAAAAATCTTACACAGAAATGAACTAGAAAGCCCTTAGGACCAGAGTAAATACTATCTGACTAGAAAATTAATTCTGATAGGCTACTATCAACTTTAATTACTCTAAGACTATTATCCATGTAACAAGCTTCTCTGGTATTTCTAAAGAACAGGTATATTTAATAAATGAAGAACTTAGTAAAAATATTCCCTAATTACACTCTTCAGAAAATTTAAGCTACAAGAAAACCAATAAAGCTTCTGCTGTATCTCACACAGACAGCAATTAATGAGCAGTTACCTTAAGTCTGAATTAGCAAGCAACCTTTGCTTTCTTGAATATAATACCTGAGGCATCATTTCAGTGAAGGAGGATGTCTTATACATATTCTGAGTAACTGTCCTCAGTCTGCAGTTTGAAAACCATGTTGTCATTAATTAATGATGTACTGGTGTCGGAATAATAACAGATATGGAAATGAACATACTGAAATAGTACATAAACCAAAAGAAAGTCAAAAGACAAGCTACAGAAAGGTGCTTTTGGATTAATTATTTTCTTTGAAGAACGCCACAAATTAAATAGTGCATGAAGTCACTGTCACACAAGTTACCACATTGAAAGGTCTGCAGTTAAAATAAAGTTTTTTGTCTGCTTTTTCACAGCTCCCCAATCATTGTGTTTCTGGACTGATTTCTGTCAATGCAACTCTACTCTCTAAAAAAGATGACACATGGAAGAAATATTTCTATTGTATATCGAAGGAACCAAAAGAATTAACATTTCTGTATTTTATTTCTTTCCCAAGCTGTACTTAAATTCACTACCTCTTCCCTCTTAGAAGTGAGCAGGATCCTGTATTGCATCTTACCCCCAACCAAAGCTTAAGGCATGGAGGACTTCAGTGTTAATTAAATATGTTATGAAAACTATTCCCTATATGAAACACTGTCCCTAAGTAGACAAAACGATTTGACTTGTAAAGAAATGTTAGCTGCATACAGCAAGAAACCCTTCAATTAATTAGATACTTTATGTTGTAAATGCAAAGCTAAATAACTTATGTTGAAAATGCGAAGCTAAATACTTGAGATAATACTTTGATCAGTTAAATGCTGATCAAAAATGTCTTCAGTAAACTGTTGAGACAATGTGATGCTTAATATCATTTGAATCAGTTACATGTGTTTTGCTTCAAGCCTAAAAGTAAATAACCTCTCACCTTTTGGTTTGATAACCTTTCTCCTTCTCAGCAAAAGGTCATTTAAGGTTCTTGCTTTTCCTCCAGTTTGGTCCCTCTTGGAAGCAATACAGACTTCAACTCTCCTTTTTGTAGGTTATCTAAGACTCATACAGGAAAGGTCCGTTCAGGGCAAAGCAGAGGGATGAAAAGGTTAGAATGACCTTTTCATCCCTCTGCTTTGCCCTGAATGCAGTGATATTTTGTCACAGGGCTATATAATTAGGACCTCCTTCACTTCATTAGGTATCAGGCACCCTGTGGGGCTAGTAACAAACTGAAGCAAGTTTCCAAGGAAAGCTCTCTCTCCTGTGTGTAATGTCTTAATTGAAAAATTAAGTCATTCTGAATTCTAACTTGGACGGGTTTAATTTTGATCACAAAGAGACATGCAAAAAGAATTGCTTTCTTCTATAGGAAAACTCTGAAAGGTACTGGAAAACTGTATTAATCTGCCCCACTGTGGAAAGGCTCCTGAATGTTGAGAGAGAAAACTCTAGTATGACTGAGAACTGTACTATCACTTGTGTAGGTGTCATGGTAATTAGAAAAAATTGTGAAAAGAGGAAAAAGTAGTGCTCTACTTCCACAACTGCATCTTTATAAACTGCTAATTGCAACATCCTAAAGAATGAAGAGGGCAGTCAGGTTTAACCAAGGGTTTTTTTTGTCAGATATTGTCCTTTCTAGTTAGAGACTGAATTTTCAAAAGAAATTGAGATGACACAGTTTCCTCTTTAACAAAGAACAAGTAAGAGTAATTAAACTGATTATGAGTACTTTTGCTAATCAGTGCTGGGTGGAAGTAATTTTTGTGCTTATGTAGTTGAAAAAATGCAGGTCTGGTGCAACAAAACCTGTAAACATTCCTTGGGAGTCCTGTTAGCTAGGCTGGAAACGCTGGAGTTTCCATTGCTTCCTTCACCCTCCATCCCCCATTACTGAGAGTCAGGACAAATTTACACTGAGTGATTAATAAAGAAAGAAGATACAATAATTGTAATCAATTAGAGACTTACAGATCATTACCCTTACATTTTAGGCTTTTTTTTTTTCTTTCATAAAATATGAGTGCTATCAATCAATGGAAAGTACTTAATATTAAGAAGAACAATATAACATAAGTAGAAAAAAAAAGTCCTTTCAAGAGGATACTTTGAAAAAACACTGCACTCAAATATCTACAGGGCCTGGAGGAATATACACAAAGAATGAAGTAAAGGTTAATAGTAAAGGTTAATTTCTCAACTTCTGTCTGCTATGTGAAAGAACACAGTAATTTACACCAAATATGGAAACATGCCCTGAAAAAACACAGTTAGGTAACATGTCTATGCTAAAGAACACACAAATTTTCTCCAGTCTAGATGCTGAGGTCACCTTAAACAGAGTTGGCTATGAAAGGACCTGTTGTCAGTAACATATTCAGTGGTAGCTTATGGAGATTTACAGCTTGTGTGCACATTTTTTGTGCTCTTCATGTGCAGCAAGTGTGATGTGGGAAGCATTGAGCCCACTCCTTTTGGTCATATCTGCACTGACAAATCTGTAAGGTTCTCAAAGGTGGTAATGAATCATGTGGGAAAGTGGAGGGAGGACTAAATATCAAAGTTGTAATAAATTAATTGTGGCAAGCATAGAACAGAAATAATAGGAAAAGCTAGTCTAGGGCAAGCACCTGTAATCTGGGGAATTGCTACAGATTGGAGAAAAGGTCATAGAAATACTGAAACAGAAACTGTGTACTGCAGTACAAACTTTAAATATGATGTTTCAGCTCTGGAATTCCAGTGCTCGCAGGACTAAAAGTTTTACCTAGTTTAACCCAGCATGTTATCAACATTTGGTTGGACTAATAATTTCTTTTTTCTCTAACCAAAGGTCATCTGCCTTCAGGAGCCACATTTTAGAAATTATACTCTCAGGATTTGTTTTAATAGTATTGTATTATTTTTTTAAGGCATAGCACAATTTCTGAAGGGATAGGATAATATAAAGGAGATGAATGTATGTCAACTGAAACCATTTGAATAAGCTTGTATCAACTGAGATGGATGAAGTTCCCCTGATGCAACACAAATTGCTTTCGGTATACACACAGAAGGGCTAAGTTTTGGTGTCATCCATATGACAGGCTTTCTAAATCTAGAAATGTTTTTCTAAATTTGAGGTCAAAACACTGGGAAGGTAAGAGTTTGGTAAGATTTGCCACATGCTTTTGTGATCAGAAGATTTTAAATAGTAGTTCTGATGAACTTTCTAATTATGACAAGGGTTTTAATTTTTCCCATTTTCCCAAAGACAGTGAGCAAGCTTTAATAAGATATGTATTACATGTGTAAGAACAATTGCAGGTCAGCAAAATATTTATAAGCATTTTGCTGTCAGCGCAGCTGAGGGAGATGAGAAGGATTAGGCAGTGTATCTGTACAGACTGCGGAAAGCTGGGACTCACCTGGATCCCAAGAGGCCTAGTGTTTGCTCTTGGCCAGTGAAAGGCTTGGGTTTTGGACTACATCCCTATTTAGTTAGTCTTTGAGTTTCATCTATCTCCCAGCTAAACAGAGGAAGATGAAAGGAAAAATACATGAGTAAACCTTAGAAAAGGATGGAAACGGGAATTAAGAAAGGCAGGTTATAAAACTAACTTCTCTGTAACTATCTTGCTGTGCAAATGCAGGTTGCTCCTGGAGATCTCTTTAAAAAGCTCATGCAAGAAAATAAGATCAGATATTTCAAGGGATCACATATAAGGAAAGTGCTTAAATGTACCTAAATGAAGTTAGCTTTGCTCTGTGCAAAGCTTGAGAGCTCCTCTTTAGGCCTCCCTGAAAGCTTTAAAATGTGTCAGGTTGTTGTGGCATTAAGCAGCAGTCACATCAACAGCTGAGCCACTCATTCTGGTATTATTGGTTTTAGTTGCTACGAGCAGCCATTTTTCTGCTTGACAGGCACAGATATACTACAGCCAGCAATCACACAAGGACATTTAGTAAAACAGAGGGCTGGAAGATGGGTGCTCACGACCACTGACGTGTTCTTGAGGTATTTAACTGTGTGACCAAAAGGTCTTAAGGGGCCAGGTCAAAGGTATCTAAAAGAAGAAAAACAAATTATGGCACGGTAAGTGTCCCCTCTGTTCTGTGTGGCTTACCTGAAAATGTAGTGTGCTGAAATGAAGTGTGAGTGAATTAAGAAAGGCTCCAGCTGGCAGGGGGTGGCTGCTTTTCTCCTTTCTCTACTGAGTTTTAAATGACTCAAGCATTCGGCCTCATCGCTGAGGTTCAAAGGCTATGAACCTGAGTGAGTGTATGTTTTATGTGAAAATACTGGAGGAGCAAAGCCCTGAGTCACAACAGTGAGGCAGAGTGACAGGTGCTTGCTTCCCCAAATCCTTGCTGAACCTTGTGCTTCTTTCTCACTGATGGGATTTTCAGAGGGACTGCTAGGAGTGCCCACCAGAGACCTTGTGCTAGAGTAACAAAAGATAGTCCTCAGTTGTGATGAAACTTTTACAACTGCTTAACACAAAAGTAAATTTTCTTTGTTCAAACATTGGTATAAAAGCCGTTGGTATGAGTTATGCTAGCCCCAAGGCTTTCAAAAGCCTTTGGAATACAGTAATAGAAGAACTCAAGCTGGCTCCAGAAGTTGACCCTTTGCTTAAGATTTCCTAATCCCTGCAACAGCTGCAGCTTAAGTACTTGAGGGGGTCTCTTGTTGACCCACTGCACAACGTACTGCACAGGCAACAAACACTACTTTTGTGTATTTGTATGCCTTTTATATTCACATCGTAGGAGAGAGGCTGCACGTGCTTGACCAATATGTGGTAAATAGCTGCAGAACCTAGTTCAGCATGCAGGGAGCTGTGAAAATATATTCTGGTTGGGAATGTTGTGACAGCTACGATAAAGATGCGTTACTTAACTACCTTTGAGCATCTGGCTCTTCCCACAGGGTACTTTGTTTGGGAATATGATCTCTAGAAACAGCTTCTTATTTCATGCCCGAAGGGTAGTAACTGAATGCGCTTAGACAAATTTACCATGAACGTATTGTATTCCTTTTATCTTTGGACAGAGGAAATTCTTCAGGCAAGGTTTCTTTAGATCGGTAAATGCCAACCCAGCAGTCTGCTGCTGCAGCAATGAAGCTGTAGGTATCTGTCTCTTCTGTCTTGATAGTATGGCCTAAACCAGGGATGTATGAAATTCATTCTCCAAGTGCCTTGACAGTGCCAGCCAGGCATGATGACAGTGAAACTAATGGTTGCAATGTTGCCGTATAAATCTAGGGAGAGGCAAGGAGGTATGCTCATAGCACACAGCCTGTGGGACACTCTAAGGACTTCAGTGGGAACCCAACTAACAAGGAAAATCCTCATTGTCAGGGGGCACAGTTTGCTTGCTTCTATCAATTCCCTGAAAGCTGGCCTGTAGAGCAGCAGCACTTCTGCCACCCAGGTAAGATTGATGCTGTTAGAATAAAAGCAGCATGAATCACAGGCAAAAGCCTAAATAACAAGAATTTGGGATTAATAGTCCTTGTTGTTTATGGAAATATGGATCTCTTTTTCCAAGATCTGCTGAAGGCGTCCATCTTTTCATGATGAGCAGTTGCATGTTTTAAGCATGATTACCCAAACGTAAAATTTAATCTTGATATACAATATATTTTCCAAACCTTACTCTAAAACACAGATATTTTCCTGGTGAGATACTCTATAGATGGGTAGAGAAAAGTATTATATTAGCCTTCCCGAGTAATGAATATATTCAGACTGGTTACTGTTCTTTCTTGCAACAATTGCTTATACTGGTTAGGAAATCTTTATTGACTTTACCCTCCCCAAAGGCTTCAAACCAAAACTGAGTCACAGTTCTGGGTTTAGAGTCCTTGTAAAATTTTTAAAAATCAGCAGGAAAGGGAGTGTCATGGGTTAGCACCCTTCCTGCTCTTCAGGTTTTTTTCCTTTTGGGTCTGTTTCTTCGGAGAGAGAGCGAGCCAAGGAAGTGATGTTTGTTGCAACAGGTGTTGTAACTTCCTCCAGAACTTGATAGAACCAATCAATTAACTAATTTGAATATAGACAGCTCTATTGAGCCACTGAGAGAAGGGTTACACTTCTGTAAAATACAGCATTTAAAGAGAGATAAGGCAGGAATCGCTCTCTTGCTTTTTCGGTGGGCACAGGTAATGGAGGGCCCGCTCAGCCTCAGGGGGGCTGGGCCGGCCGGATGGGGTCCTGCTGGGCCCTGCCTGTGCGAACCTGTGTGGCCTGGCAGAGGGCTGGGCTGGGCCATGGTCCAGCTCCACCGCGGGGCCATGGCCTTAATCCCCTTGGCCCTTGTGGGGCCAGGCCGTGGCCCCTGGCCCTGTGTGGGCTTGTCTCTCGCGGCAGGCCAGGCTAGGCCCCGGCTGCTGGGCCCCGGGGTGGGGAGGCCGGGCCACAGCCCCAAGTTGCCGCTTAGCAGTGTGGGCCGGGATGCCTCCCTTCACTCCGATACCCATCTCCGGCTGCAAACAGCTGCACAGCCGAAGCTGCCGCTTCACGAAAGATAAGGTCCAGTTTTCAAGGTCCTGACATGGGAAGATTAACCCCTTCAGTGCTGTAAGTTTTTCCTCAGAGAGATGAAACCTGCAAATACCAATCCTTTCCCAGGAAAGGCAAAGACACAGAAGAAAGGCCTGAAGCCTAGAGAGAAGTGATAGAGGAGATGCTAGAAAGCTGAAATTCTTTTGTAAAGCTATGGTGATGGACTAAGATATATTAGAGACTCCCTTGTAATTTCATTATAAGCTTTTGGCGAGGGGAAAGAGCTTTCTAACTGTCTGTGTTACAATGGATAGATGAGGTGAACCAGAAAACCTCTGTTCCACGTGGATAGATGAGGTGAATAAGAATACCTCTGTTCCACGAGCGAAAGTGCCGGTGCTACAATGGATAGATGAGGTGCAGAAGGAAACCTCTGTTTCTAGAGAGGAAGATGATTTTCGATCTTTTTTCCTCACTCTTCTTCTTTCTTGGACTGCTTCACACCGAGGTGGTGGCCCCAGCGAGGAGGGCCTGCCTACTCCCCGCTCCAATGAGAGAACCTACCTACGGAAGGACTTTAGATTTTTTTTTTCCCCAGGTTTTCTCTCTATAGCGAGAGAGATCTCTATTTCTCTCTATACATCTATCTCTTATCCCAGAGATAGATGAAGAGAACTTTTGGTTTTTTTGGAATTGCTTGTCCTTAAACTTGTACCCCAGTAGCTAAAGTGAACCCTCAAAAACGGTTGTGGAAAAGCTGTAATTGAGGAAAGGAACTCTCACATGCCAACAGAAACCCATCTTGGGCGGCTGTTGTGCTGTGACATTGATGCCATGAGAAGATTGTTCTTGTGGAAAAATTCCATAGCGTGAGCACAAGAGACTCAGCTCCCTAAATGGACTGATGAAAGATTGTTATAGAGTGGCAAACTGACTGAAATGATTCTAAGTTTGTGTCCTTATATTGGGTAAAAGGGGGAGGTGCTGGAGGGAAGAAGGGGGTTTTTGCTTTAATTCCTTTTTATTTCACTTAACTTTTAGTTGTAACAATAAACTTCTTTATATCTTTAATGTTTGGTGCCTGCTTTGTATTCCTCCCTGTTATTATCTCACAGAAGGGGAAAATGCGAATCAAACCACTACAGGGAGAAGCACAAAATAAATATGTGCCATTGACTCTTCATTTATTTAACCTATTTAATAAGGGTTAGGGAGTATATCTGTTGGTAGTTAAATATTTGACAAGTAATTTCTAATGGAGGCTGAAAATCATGATCTTTTGAACTCCTGTTTTGGGGCAATGAAATACAGCAATGCAGGAGGGCATTTTAGATGGTATTTTTCTATCAGGTTTGATAGGAGTGGTAATACTCCTAACACAAAAGTTTCAGAGAGTTCCTAGGTGAGATGGGTGGAAGTGACTCGTCTTTTCTTGAACGTGGAACTGCAGACAGTAACTGTTGATCTGCTTCTTCAGTCACAAATATGCATCTCTTAAGTGTGCTCATAGCTAAAGCTGAAGTGAAATATGAGAAGCTTTGAGATAACAGATGACAAGAATCAGCTGCACAACACAAACTGATTTTGCAGAGAGAATATTGGTTCTGAACAGATGGTGTTATGTCCTGTTATCTATACTCATGCTGGTTGTCAGAAAAGTATCAAAATCTTGTACCCAAAAACATGAGGAAAGTGATGGGAACACTGCTACAAATCCATGAGAAGGTAGCATGTGTGTTAATTGTACTGCAGGAAAAACAGACCTCTAATTAATAAAAAGATGCTAGTTCACTTCAGGATGAGCTGTGGGTCTACCAGAAACACACCTCAACTCATACCTGTGGGTGAAACACTCCTGTCACAGAGCTGGTGAAAATTGCTTTGTGTTATGTCGTGGAAAAAACCCAGGACCTCTGGCTGGTGCTCTCAAAACTTGCATGAGACTTGGGGACTGGAAAATGAAGAGACCAAACAGGACGGAAAGCTCGGGCAGATGCTCCAGGAGCCTCTTTATTATTTTATTCAGGCATCAGTCTCATGTACAGAGATGAGACACAAGAGATGGTACATTGGCTCACACTTGCCACAGGCAACTAAGAATTTCTTTGTTACAGAGGATTCTTAAAAGTTTTTTAGCCAATAGCATGCTTCTAAAGTTTATAGACAACTGTTTTAACCAATCATTAAAAGCACATGTACATCTACAAACAATGCTTGCTTATTATGCCTTATATAATAGTGCACAATATTCCATTATTAAGCTTAAAACTTAACTATCTTGCTAAACATATTTTCTGCAGCTTCAAGATTTATCTGAGCCAAGCCTAGAAACTCCAACCATTGTTTTAATGTCTTGCTTACTGTATAATTGTATCTTCTTCTATCCTTAGGCTTTTGCAGTCACAGCTGAACCTAAATTCTTTGCTCTATTTCTGAAACCTGTCTTTCTCACATCACCTGAGAGCTTTCTCACCTTTTGTATTTCCCACACTTGACCATCCCTCAGCATCCCACCTGAGATGGGCATTCTAAATTTACAGTCTCTGTTGCTGGTTTTGAGTGATAACTTGCCATGCCATTGTCATAGCGTGTGTTTTAGGACTCAGAGTCCTTCATATCCTTAGGTGAAAAAGAAGACCACCTGTGAATACCATCAGAACATTAAAATGATATTCAAACTGAATATCTAGGCCAAATGCTCAGCTCTCTATCGCATTTATCTCTTTATCATATCAGACTAATAACTTATATTTTAATCAATGGACCAAGTTATTAAAGGTATTTTAGGATACAAAGACTATCAAAGTTAGGAACTCCTGCTCAGATAACAGAAACATCACAGTTCAGACACCTTTGCAGAAATGGAAGTTGCTTCTTGTGGTTGAAGTCCTATGTGCTATAAATACAAAAGCTGAAAAACTGTGAATTTATACTGACTGTGAACAGAGAAAGAGTGATAAAAAGGTTTCTATTAATCTGGATTTCCCTTTCAGATTGTTAGAGCCAACATGGCCTATTTTCAAGGACCCTGGCAAGACCTACTTAGCTGTGGCTGAGGTATCTGTGGCTGTAGACAAATATTGCTTGACACTTTCAATTGCGATTATATTTCCATTTCAAAACAACATGGATAGCACTCAGTCACTCTTTTTGTAGTTCTGTCCTGTACTTGATATAGCCTGAAATCAAACTGAAAGCTTAAATTTAAATTCTGGCTATTACACTTGCCATACGAGAATGCCCTATATACGTCTGCACGTGACAGACCCTCCTTTACTCCAGCCACATGAATATATTGTCATCTTCATTAGCACAAGAACTGAGGGTGAGACATCCTGTGTTCACAAGGTGGCTTTTGAATATTGATGATAAAAACACAGGTGGGAACTAAAGTTTCAGGAAGCCAGTGTAGACATAAGATATAGGATTTTTCATAGGAAGTGTAGCTCAGCCTTGGGAAGGCTCCAGAAGCTGGAAGTGCCAGTTTGGAGAGGTGCACATTAGTTCACAGGTTTCTGAAGGGGACCTGCAGCTCAAACAGTAGGCAGCACTGATTGACCCATTGTCAATCAAAACATGGGTCTGTAGCAGAACTATAGACTTTGAACTTTGTGATACTGAATGTTACAGTGAAAGATTATGTGGAAGGAACACTGAATTAGCCAAGTAATACCCTCACCCTGGGAGTTTCCAATAACATTGCAAGGTTTTGTCCAGGGTTTAGTCTGCAGCACAGACCAGGCTTTAAGAATGGCAAATTTGACACATTTCTTGCATACTGCTTAAAGAAAATTATGTTTATAAAGGCTCATGGTACATAGCATAAGACAGTGCACTCAGTTTTTCTTGCCATACAACCACTTTGTTGGTGGAAGTTAGTGCTACCACTTCTGGTGATTAACCACCATTAATTCAAATTATAATTGGTGTAATAGTTGAACTATGGTTCTATAATTTCTGTAATAATAATAAAAATAATGAATTAAACCTCACCTTCTTTTAAATGTTGACTAAGAGTTTGAGAGATAGAACTTGAATAGACACCTGGAACTTCTTAACGAACTTTTATTCTGCCTTAGTGCAAATATCTTTACACATAACTGTACCAAAGAATAGAAAAAATTTTGCACATTTGATAAGTCATCACGTGGAATCGAGACCCAAGGAACCATTGCGCCTTGAAATAGAGAGGGGAACCGACTAGTCTGACTGAAATGGAGGGAAAAGGTGGCCATAGATTTACATTTATTTTAGTTGAGAAGAGGTTGAAAATTTTTTTAAAGAGTAATATCAGAGAGATAGGTTTTTGAATTCAGTTTCTGTCTACAAACTTGAGGAAGCAAAAGATAAGTTTCAACCTGGAGAGAAAAGGAGGCGACTGCTGTGGCTCCATCTGCAGCTTTTGTGTTTACACTCCAGGTCCTGTCTGAGCTGGGAGTGATTTCGGTTGTGAGCATGTTGTGTTGCAAAAGGCTTCACTGTTACGAGGATAAAAATTTCTTCTGGCATTGCCAAACACAGGACACAGAGGGGAAAGAATGCAGTAATGAGAGTGCAGGTGGGGTGTGCTAAATGGGTTTGGAGCTGTGCAGGGTGGTGGCAGCAGGAGGAACCCCCTTGTATTATAACATTACCTTAAGGCTAACCCTGCATATTGAGCTGTCAAGTCTGAGAGAAAAGACACATAGGAACTCATTTTTCTACTTGATGTGCCATGGTAGGATTGAGGAATGAAAATGAAAAGCAAAATTAGATTCAACCAGCAGTACTTAGGAGGTAGCGCGGTAAAAATTGGAAGGGTGCTAGCAGCCTTTAGAAAAGAGATGAGGGTTCAGTAACATAGGCCATTATTTGTGTTCCTTGAAGTGTCTACATGTCTGTGATTCTACATTTTCTCTGACATGTTTATTTCTATGGTACTTTAAAACACTAACTGCCTTTGTAGCTGGTAAGAATTGCTTACAAGCATAAAAACATCAAAATATCAAAGTAGCCATTTAAACAACAGATAATGAACAAGAGAAGCAAGTCTACCTTTGAAGAAGTCAACAAAAGGTGAGAAAATTATGTTGATTTTGTGGAACTGACAATACTTTTACTGACCCTTAAAGAAAAATTGGTATAACATCAGTAAGTACCTTCAAACAAAGGTTTTGATTGTTTCCTAGTCAATTAGTTGTCTTATCCATTTTTCTTTTCTTTTTTTTTTTGTCATCCTTCAGAATACATTAAGCCGTGCAGTGGTTGATACATTCTTAACCGTCGATTTATTTTGGCCATTCCTAATTTATGCAAGTCCTAGAATACTATACCAAAACAAAATTTGAAATCCTTAAGTTTAAGATATAGTAAGAACAGAAACATGATATATTTTAGGAAAAGCAGTAATGAATGAGATATTTGATAAAAATTAAATAAAATAATGGGATCTCTTTTATTCACTTACTCAAGCAACCTTCCTTTTTAAATTGAAAATACTGTTACAAGTGATTTGGTCATATTGCCATTACACATAGCCCTTCCCCATCTTCCTAATCAGGACATGTAATCAGTATTTACATTAAGATATGTTCCTGGGATTAGCTACATACTAGAAAAAAAGATTTACAGTTTATTGCATTGAGATGAAATTATTTAGATAAACTAATCATTGAATTCTGGTGAATATGAAGAACCAAATGCCCCTATGTTCACATTGTTCTGATACATAGTTTTAATGCAGCTGGTCTTAGGAAAATTTCTTGTATCATTCTGAAGTGAAAAACTAAGTAATTTTCTTGAACACTTTAATTAAGATGATGTCCTCACCATTGCCTTAATTCATACAAAGAAGACATCTGCTTAACTGTGCTTACATTATTTGCACTGAAGGTGATTTTCCCGGGTTCAAATGAAACCCTTTTACCATGGATGTGGTGGCAAGACAAAAAAAATTTTTCTTTGTATAAGTGAAGGAGCGCATCGTTGAGGTCTGTGGTTTTGCACATTTTCTGCAATTTTGTGTTTGTTTTGAGGTTAAAAATCAGCTGCTTGAAACAGTGGTTGTGACTTGGAAAGGATAACAGAGTAGCATAGTGTGTGTTTTCAATAGATTTTCAATAGATCAGCTCATCTGCTTGTTGTTTAAGGCTGGGAAACAAGTAGTGGTAATCTGTTTTTCTGCATTTGTCCTCTAGTTTGTCAGGAAAAGTTGTGTCTAAAGGGTTGGACAAATTGCAACCATCTTGTCAGATAATGTTCTGAAGTACGTGCGGTATCCAGCATCCCTCAGTCCCTCATGGTTTCAGTGGGAACTTTAGTCTTGAGCTATTTCAGTAGATGCCCTATTTAAAAGGGCTGAGTGGGAAAAGAAGGTGCAAACTGCCAGTGTTAACCCTAAGTGGGTTCATTTGAAATTTATTTTCTTGTAAAATTTAAGAGACTCCACATCTTACCTTTGTATTCCAGTGATTTCTTATTCATATCTGCTACTCTTTCTGATCACTGCTCACCAACTGTGATAAACAACTGAGGGGATATAATTAAGTTTTGACAAGGGAAGAAAGCGCCTTCAATTTGAAACCTGGAAAGGGAGAGATTGAGGTGATAGGGGAAAGCAGACAAGAAGTTTATTTCATTGTGCACAAGAAAATGCTCATTCAGATGTCTTGATTGAAGCACGTACTTCATCACCAAGCCCTGGGCAGGAACTTAGTTCTTGCTTTTGTCTCTGTAAGCATGACATATGTTGTGCCCTTTTGCTAGCTGAATGTACTGCCTGGCTCTTCAGTGCTTGCTGTCTCTGCCTTATCCTGGCTCTTGGAAAAGAGATTAGCATTCCTCTCAATCCTGCTGTCAACTGGAACAGAGCTCCGGGGGAAAATATTTGGTACTACTAGCACTATTTACATAAGATTTACTGTTTTCACAACAGAAATTGAAGATATTTGGGCACCCACAATTTTGAGCTTGCCTAGGTATGATGCTGGCTTTAACTAAAGGCTCTAAGTTCTCTAAAATATTCAGATTGTCAGTAGCTCAGTTCTTGATAGGCAATTGAATAGTATTTACCAAAATGGGAACCCAAAGTATTGAAGGCCTTTTTTAATTTTTAAATAATATTTCTCTTTTCTAATAAAATATTACCCAAGTTAATTTTTCATTTTAGAGGCACTGGACCCCAAGAGCTTTTTTTTAAGAATAGGTTTTTCAAGATTCAACTTGGAAAGATTACCACTGGTATCAAATTCTTCTTACTGCCTTCTAATGCCATACACGGAGACTACCAAAATCTGTAATAATTTTCTACACAGTGCTGTGCCTATAAAATATAAATCATTAAAATTATGCAGTTAATATTTTCTTTCACAGTACTATACTTGCAGATGGTAATAGTCACAGCTATAGCTAACAGATTTAGAGCTTTAACAATATTTTTTTAGGGGAAGAAAAGGGGATTGATAGTGCTGTCATATATGTTTGCTTAGTACTACCTGGACTGCCTATATTCTGTCACTCTGAAAACAAAATGCTGTTGGCAGCCCTGAGTCCTATTTTTCCTGTATGATTAAAAGGGGTTTGACTGCCACCTTGCTCTGTAAGAATGGGAACAGAAGTCTGGCAGCAAAAAATATTAATGGGAAGGAAAACTTATTCTTAATGCATTTAAATGAGAAAGTGAGAAGCTGTAGCGAACAACTTTTAAGATCTCAGTTATTAGTATTATAGAAAGCTCCTCTTGATGTAAAGAAATTCAAATCAAAGCTCAGTTACTTTGAAGACCGGGGTAATTGTGGAGCACCACTTAAGACAACCTACAAAAGCACTTGTTCTTCACTTACTTTTTCTGTAGCTTTTGAGCTCTGATTCAGTTACAGCTGGTCTGTGATGGAAATAACAACGTTGGCTCAGTTTTTACTTGTGGATAGACTTATCCAAAGCTGGTAAATTCCTAGATAAAACTGGATTTGGGAGAAGTGGAAAGACATTACAGATCTTCTATTGTGAGTGAGCAATGGTAGTGCAGGCTTCCCCTTTTCTGCTCTAGGAGAGAGTTGTTTTAAACAGTGATGCCTGCAAACCACCCCTCCATGTCAGCCCTCTGGTGCTCCATTCTGTAATGGGCTGTGAGGATGGTATGTACTCAAGAGCATTTCCTAGTTTATATTTCTCCTTAATTTTGCCAGTTTAACATGCTTTAGGCATGGACTATGAATGAAGGCATCTGTGCTATTTTCCATTTATACGTGAGGCTGGGTTGGCTGAAGCTGCTGTGACTCCCTGAACAGGAATCAGCAAACTGATCTAGCTGGGGAAGAAGAATAAGAAAAAAAAAGTGGCTCCTTTTGAAGATTGCTGCTAATCATGAGGAGTAAGGAGAGGAACAAGTTGCCACAGTCCCAATGAAATAAAATATATCCCAAACTGGGAGTGGGAGTTTCACTCTACTTCCCAGGCCAATTCAGCTCTTGCTGCCAAGTCCTCCTTCTCATGTCTCTGGTCAGCTTTGGAAAAGCAGGATGTCCATTTGCTTTATTAAGGATGTTGACTCTCACTTGCAGGGAAAGTATTACTGCACCCTTTGGGCCAGGACTGGCTGAGCGCATCAATGCACAGTTGTAGTGCGATGGCTTTTCAACATGCAAATACTCTGCATAGGCAAGAAGATGTAGGTGTGAAATTGTTAAAAATAGGTGAGTTTCTATTCTTTTGAGAGAGTAACAACCACAAAAAGGCTAGGAGAGAAAAGGAAATTATCTTGCTTTAGATTCTTGTGACTTTTCCTTTTCTCATAAAAAGGTAATTACTGTGATAACTATGGAAGAAGGAGAACAAACTTAAGCTGCTGATGACAATTCAAAGTTGTTTGTCAGTAAGAACATACATTCAAGTTGATCTTTAACAATTCTGTATCTAGCAAGTAATTTCTATTTGTAATAGCTTACTGAGTATAAGATGTGCATTGATCCCTTTTTATTTTTTTTTGTGGCAAAATTCTTTAACAGCTATCTTGCAGACACATAAGTCAAAATTAATATGTGAAATGACTTAAAGGTAGTTAAGGGGGCTATCCTGAAAATATCTATTTTCTAGCTAGAAAAGTCTACTTATTCAACACATACATGCTTTCACCTCACTAAACTGTTGAATTTTAATATTCTTAAGACTTTAACCCGCTTCTGGAAATTTTAGTCTGATGAAGATCAACTGCAAACACTATGCCAATTACGCAAACAGTATGATTACAATAAACATATTGCAATCAAAGTGTAGTGGAATATTTCCTAACATAACATCTTCTATAAATCCTGGTGCCATAAACTCCCAAAGTGGAGAAATACTTAACAACTAACAGTGAGGTACTGAGCGAGTGACCTTGGCTGAAGTGCTGACAGACTAGCATAAGTGAAAGAGATCAAATTCAGCATCTTGGACTTGTCTGATAGGTGCTACTGGTAGACCTGATGGATCTGCTGTATTTGAAAACATACATAAAACCTCTCTAATTTGCAAGTAATATATTGCGCTTTCACTGGGTGAAAAACTGGGTTTACTCCTGCCCTTGTTCAAGCAAAACTATATGAATTGCAAATTTTTCAGTAATATTACATCTCTACTGCATTTTTTTAAATTGACATAGATGTCACGCATTTCTCTACATCTCAGGGCTACTCAATTCTGCATTATGATGACCAGGCTATTCTATTATTTTTTGCTTATTCTAATGTACCAATTTCTAATGCAAGGGAACTAGAATGCTGAGCTCAGTTATGTCTCTTTACTAATCTACCGCAGATCAGCATATGTCAAATAATATGCATGTATAAATTAATAGGGACAAGACAAGCTGCTTATTGAATTAACAGTTTGTGGGTTTAGATGAAAGTTTTAGACTACAGGGTATTGAAACTTGTTTGAACCATCTGCCCTTCCATGGTGTATTCAAACTACGCTGAAGAAATGACACATTTTTTTATCTCATAGAGTCAGCAAATCATAGAATGGTTTGAGTTGGAAGGGAGCTCACAGATCATCCAGCTACAATGCCCCTGCCATGGGCAGGGCTACTATCTTGCTGGGTCAGGTAATTCAGAGCCCCATCCAGCCTGGCCTGAAGCAACGCCAGGGATGAGGAGTTCATAACCTCTGTGGGAAATTTGTTCCAGTGTCTTCCCACCCTCACAAAAGAATTTCTTCCCTATATCTAAACCTAAGCCTAATCTAAACCTACCCTCATTCAGCTTAAGGCTATTCTCCCTTGTCACTATCTGCCCTTGTGAAAAGTCCCTTTCCAGCTCTCTCGCAGGCCCATTTATGTACCATAAGGTGCTATAATGTCTCCTCAGAGCCTTTTGTTCTCCAGGTGTAACAGCCCCAACTCTCTCAGCCTTTCCTCATAGGAGAGGTGTTCCAGTCCCCTCATCATCTTCATAGCTCTCGTCTGGACTCGTTCCAATAGACCCATGCCTTTCTTGTGCTGGGCACCACGAAGTTGGTGGTGGGGTCTCACCAGAGCAGAGCAGAGGTGCAGAATCCCCTCCACTGCCCTGCTGGCCACACTGCTTTTGCCGCAGCTCAGGATGTGGTTGGCGTTCTGGGCTGCCAGTGCACATGGCAGGGTCATGTTGAGCTTTTTATTCACAAACACATGCACAGTGTACTGTGTACACAGCCTGTACTCATGCTTGGGGTTGGCCTGACCCTAGTGCAGGACCGTGCATGTGGCCTTGTGGAACCTCTTAGGGTTTGCATGGGGCCAGCTCTCAAGACTGTCAAGGTCCCTCAGGATGGTGTTGTTTCCTTCCAGCACATGGGCTGCACCACTTAACTTAGGTCAGCTGTCTGTTTTGTTTTCAAAGAACTCTGCTTACAGACCCTTTTGCTAAGACAGTAAGGATTTGATTTTTCTTGGATAATCTGCTTTGTTTGACAACACGGTTAAGGACTGAAAGCCTAGATAAACTGAAAATCTCAAGGAGTGTTCATGGGAGAAAAACAGTAATTTAATTGCAAGAAGAAAGAAATAAAGTATAGCTTCAATAATTGTTTTCAAATTAATCCTTATGAAAATCTATGTAATTATTGCAAATAAAGAACTAGATAAACTATACCTACCTAAAAAATGTAACCTTTGGGCTGAGATAATTTCCTGCCTTGATTGAATTAGTGAGATTCTGAAACCCATACGTTAGAAAAACAGAACACTACAGACACCAGCTGTCAAAAGGAGTTAGCAAGAAATGCTTCAAACTTCCTTTCTCTTAAAAATCTCCTTACAGCACTCCTTACAGGTGCTATCATACATAATTAGTTCTGCAAACTGTTCTACTGTCGGCATCTGATAGCTCATATCACAGTGGGTAGACTAACTGCTTAAAAAACATTCATAGCTTGTGACCTGAAATCTTTCAGAAAACTTGCATAAAATTCAGCCTATGCTTTGTCACCCTACCTCCACAGCCATGGAGAATTACACACATTTTAAAGAGACAGAAGGAATGGGAGAGGGACGAGTGTGGGACCAAGCAAAAACAGTCCACAGATGAGGTGTGAAAAGCATTTATTTTCGGTTGGAAGTGTGGGGTGAGGTTTTGCCATACTGTGTGTTTAATAGAATGGGAAGCAGTTAAATTGCAGCAGAGCACCAATATGCCATGCAATGCAGTTGCTGATACAAAAACACTTCACGAGGTTCTGGTGGCATTGGTGCACTTTGTATGCATGAAGCCATCGCTGTCTACATGTGTAGCATTCTGATAAAGCTCCTAGTAAACACTTAATCACCATCTGCAAGACTGTGAATAAGTGGAAAGGTCACTAAAGACCACAGGTGGAAGTCTAGCCCACAATAAAATGGGAGAGTCCTTAAAGCTGTGTTTCTTAGTGAGACTTTTTGTGTATTTTCTATCTTACCTTGAAGCATCCCCATCTCTCTCCCATTTTGGGAGCACTGGAGCTTTTGACTACAAGGACGGAAGCTCAGAGAAGAGGGGTAGCATGCTCATTTTTGGGACTGCGGTGCCTTATCCTATCTGGGTCAGCCACACATGATAGATGTGAGGCTACAGCAACAGACTCAGTGACAGCCCTGCTCTATCCCTTTCCTGCTCCCTCCAGGGGGCCAGTGGGGTTTGACCATAAGCCCAGCTTGACCTTGCTGCTCCTCTTCACTGGATCTGAAAATCTGTGGGATGTTTTTGCTCCTCCGGCAGCTGGTAGGGACCAGCCCTAGCAGGGAGAAGCAATGCAGAACAAGAGGGGGCACCCCATCCCTACACCTGGAAAGATAGCACCAAGGTTTCTGGGACAAGTGTGAAAACCTTAACAAGGAAGTCCCTAGAGCTTGGTGGTCCCCTTTGCACACCTGGGAAAGTGCCAGGTGTACCCAAACAGCTTGGCTTTACCCACAGGTGGAACAGTTTTAAAATAATGGCTTGAAAATTCAGCAAGGATGAGAAAAGCTTTAAGGACTGATTGCCTTGACCAGTTCCAGGTGGCTTAGGTGAATTAATTTCTTGAACAATCTTTCCTAGTCTGCAATCTGTGCTTATTTTGTAAAATAAAAGTCAAATGCGAAAATGAATTTTAGTTTAACGTATTGAAGGATCGTCTTTTTTTTTATTTTCGCTGTTTTGTTTTGGATTTTTTACAAGGTTTTTTTCTCAATACACTAAGTGGGAAAGAAAGAAGGAAAGCCAGGATTAACACAAATGGAAACAAAGGGGGTCCACTATGTACAAAGCTGGAGTCACAAAAGGAGAAGGGATATACCTTCTAGTCCTTACACTATAGTGCAATAGATGAGTTGCTGAGACTGAGTGTATTCGAAGGGTGGGGCCTCCCTCCTTTCCTAGAGCCCAGTGCTGTGCTTAGTCCCTTATTTGTCTGTAAATACTTTAAAAATTGTGTCACCATCCCAGGTGCACTAATAGGTGTGCAGTGGGTTGACCCAGGCCAGATGCCAGGCACCCCCCAAAGCTGCCCTCTCCCTCCGCTCTGCAGCTGGACAGGGGAGAGAAAATTTAACACAAGGCCCATGGGTTGAGATAAGGACCAGGAGAACTCAGTCATCAAATACCGTGATGGGCAAAACAGGCTCAACCTAAGAGATATGAATTGAATTTATTTCTACCAAAATAAGAGCAGGATAATGAGAAGTAAAATAAGACCCTTAAGAAACACCTCTCCCCCAGGCCTCCCTCCTTCCCAGCTCTACCTCCTCCCAACAGCAGCACAGGGAGGAAGGGAATGGGGGTTATAGTCAGTTCATCACGTTTCTGCTGCTGCTCAGGGAGAGGAGTTGTTCCCCTCCTCCACTGTGGGGTCCCTCCCAGAGAAGACAGTTCTCCATGACCTTTTCCAACATCAGTCCATCCCATGGGCATCCCATCTGTCCTCCCAAAACTGCTGCAGCATGGGTCACTCTTCCATGGGGTGCAGTCCTTCAAGGACAGGCTGCTCCAGCCTGGGAGCTGGGCCCCTCTCTCCTCTGGTCTCCCATGGGGTCACAGCCTCCTCCCAGGCATCCGCCCGCTCCGGCGTGAGTCTCCTCCCCAGGCTGCAGGTGGATCTCTGCATTCTTGTGGATCTCCATGGGCTGCAAGGGGACAGGTGCCTCACCACAGGCTGCGCCATGGCCTGCAGGGGAATCCCAGCTCCGGTGCCTGGAGCACCACCTCCCTCTCCTTCTGCACTGATCTCGGTGTCTCCATGTTGTTTCCCTCACATGTTCTCACTCCACTCTTCTCTTGTCACAATTACAACTGTGCAACAGCTTTTTGTTTTCTTTCTTCTTAAATCTGTTATCACAGAGGCATTACCACCATATCTAATTGTCCCAGCCTTGGCCAGTGGCATGCCCATCTTTGGAGCTGCCAGGGATTGGCTCTGCTAGACATGGAGGAAGCCACACCTATGCCCAGTTCTGTTCCTGAGCTGTTGGTTTGTCTCTCGGGGTTGGTCTCAGACCTGGCCGCCTGTGCCTGGTCATCACTGTCATTGGGATCTGCTGTTATCAGTCCTGCTCAGCTCACCCAGCTCAAACTCCCTGGACAGTGCCCTCTTGGTGATGGTGTTGCATCTGCTGGGACTGCCTCTCACTCCCAGTTCATCTGTGCTGGGGAGCCGACCTGCTCCTGTATTTCTGTGATACTGTCAGCAAGTTCCCCAAATGTAAGTAAGCTTCTGTGCTTCCTTTCCAAGTATGCTGTGTATGTTTTGAAATGCATGTAGTCAGTGCTCCTGCTTAACATAAAAATAATTTAGGTGACCTGAAGTCTTTAATTACCTAAAAAATGATTTATTTGGGACAGCTACAATCTCCTGTGGGCAAGTAGCTTCTCTGCCTCTTCAGACTCCAGTGGGTGACTGCATTAGGCATGTGCTTCTGACAAAAGCAACAGGAGAAGCAGCTGAACAGAAGAATCAGTGGAAAGTTGGGGCTGAACATCAGTGGAGAATGACTACAGGGGAGGGATAGGCAGAAGCTACACCTCTCTTCCAGAGAGATGTGTCTGTGTTGTCACTTGCCTGTGGCTCCACAGTTGCTTAATTTACCTGGTGAAGTGCATGGTTGGATTTACGCGCTGTGAGGGTGTGTCTGATGGATACCTGGTGGGAAAAAACAGAGTGAAAATTAAAATATAATCTCTTTCGGAACAAAGTGGGTCTTTGACTATTTGGTCGTCCTGAGATGGAGGCTTTCTTTGCAGCCAAGGATAGCCTCCCCAGGCTGTCCCCTTTCTTTGGCCTGCCATTTATATCTTTGTTGGCCTTGATGGAATGAATAGTCTCCAGTATCATCATGAGGCAGATATGAAAACATGTTTGTCTTCACCCTCTTCTCACCACAGTTCAACTATGTTGCAATTAATTTAAAATACAGTTGATCCTCACATGGAGAAAGGGGCACTTACCAAGATACCTTTTCTTGGAAGACCTGCAGGAAAGATCTGCTGTTGGAGAAGACACAGGGAACTGTTATCCTTCTGATAGACTTTAAAGAATTCTTTCATTTTTTCCTATTACCTAATCCATGTTGCTAAGTGCTGGCAGATATATGTAGTGGGGTTTTCACAGCAAACAGAGGCAGAATGTGTCTTTCTATTGGATAGCTAATGAATCCCATGGAAAAGGGGAAAATGAAACATGTAACCAGTGAGTAATTTCATCATGTACTGAGACTTGTACCCTAGTGAGGCACACAAACCCAGGAAACAAAGAAACTGATGAGCTGGGAATAAACTTCTTGCATGGTATCAGTAACCTGTTCGTGCTGTGGCTAATGAGGCCACAGCTCTGTAGCTGTGTGTTCTCATTCTGGCTTGGTGCTTGATCCAGAGGCTCCCCTCACTCTGGCTACACTCTGTGCTTGGTGCTGTATCTAGGCAAGCTGCACCATGTGTACTTTGCCAAGAGGCTGTCAGAATGCTCCCCAGTAACTGCAGTGAGATAGTATTAGCCTGTATAATAATAGTTACATATATACCAAATATTTTGAAATTCTGAAAAGAAAATAATTTAAACATTTTGTACATGTATTTGAAAGGTTTATTGCAAAATTTTAGCTGTGTGAATGCTTTAGAAGTGCAGGGTGCATTGGTTTAAGATACTGATTGTGAAACATATTTTTGAGAAAATTAAATTAATGTAAAAAATAATTGGGACAGTTTCCTGGGAACTCACTGTAGGAATATGTACTTGTGTTCTTCTTTGTTGTCTTATGCCCCTTGTAAGAAAGATTTAATTTTTTCAAAGCAGGATTTTGAATGAAGGCCTTCAGGGAACCTTCAGTCTAATTCTATTTTTTTTTGGAGTGAGCCTCTTGGAAGAGTTTGCTATCTCATTTTTCGAATAGAAATTTTATGAGGTCTTTTGTTATACATTCTGAGAAAGCCTGTCTTCTGCTTGCTTTTATTTTTCTTAAACACTCTTCTGAAGCTGAGATACAAGTATAAAAACAGGAGGCTTGGGAGGACAATATATTTTAACACATGAAGCCTCAAGCCTGAAATCAGATCCATTGTGTTTTTTCAGGTGTCTGATTTTTCTTAAGACACCAACAGAAGTTCAGCTTCTTTGAGATCTGCAGGGAGCTTTTGTGAGCATACGGCTTCTTCAGGCTGAATATACTGCTTAATCAAGTGTTGCATAACAAGCTCTGATCTGCAGGGTTTGAACTGAGCTTTATCCTGTGTTGTGAATAAAAAACCTGTAGTCACCATAAAGGGCTATCTTAAGTAGTCACACAGAGGCCACTAACAACACAGGGTGGCTCATCAACTTTCTAGTGTTTGAAATCAATAATTTTATATCTGTGAGAGTAGATGAACTGCAGTATGAAGGTCAGTTACCCTTAGATGAAATCCTTTACTCTTCTTTGCTCTTAAGCACAACTTTCAACATCTCTAGTTATTGCTTCCCCTTGGGAGTGCATAGTTCCTTCTTAAATAATATGTTACAAACCTCTGTTTTGAGAAAGTGATTTAAGGCATGTGTAAAAAAATCTACATGTTGATTTGTGTCCTTGACTTGGAAACATTTCTTCTTTTTTAAAGGCTGTCAGATCTTCAAACATAGCACCAATTAGCTTTTAAAGGATGTTCAGGTATTTCTGTGTTACAGGAAGAAATGCTAGGAGGATGTTTTGGGAAAAGGAAAAATAGTACACTTGAAATTCTGTATTTAAATCAGATAACCTGAAGTATGAGGAGTATCTACAAAGGTTAGTTACTGAATGTCATATGAATGTCCCATATAAACGACCGAAAGGATATGCATCAACCTTCACGTTTCATAAGCTTTAAGTATCCATGGAATTGCATGGGGCTGATGAAAATTCTTTTCTACCCTGAATATTGTATACATGCACAAGAGCTTAAAATAGTTGCTTTGAACTTGCAGGAAAGGATATGCTGTGTAAGAAATATTTTGGTAGTAGGTGACTTCATAAAAAATAACTTTGGTAGCTTATCTGCATTCTTCCAATTAATATTCTGATAAGTCTTAGGTATTTTTAAGTGATTTCATACTTAAAAACTAAGAAATAGGTTGTTTAATAGCATCAGTCTGGATTTCCCTGGAGGAAAATATTTTCTGTATAGCTATAAAGACACTGAGTATTGATTCTAAATAGCATCTTGATATAATAATCTTTTGTTTCTTATATTGCAACAAATTTCAGTAGCTTCATGGTGACCTTACATACCTGTGGTTGTCTCTTTTCTTGTCCTAATTTAAAGCAACCACAACTCTGACTATAATTTTAATCATAAAGATGAAATAGTGATAAAGTAATTTCCAAGTACTAATTTTTTCCGCTTTGTGTGTAATGGTAGGTTAGGTCTGAATACGTTCCAAGCCTTAATTCTGACAGCACTTATTGATGTTTCATACTGATCAAAATTTCAATGTAAATGAAGAAATGAATATCTAGGATTAGTACATGGATCTTCATAGAATCACGTCTACTTCATGCAGTTACAAGTTACCATGTAGAAAACTTTTCCTGGGGGAATACTCTATAACAGTTCCCTATTTCTGAAGTGTCTTAACGCTTCCTAATTCCACTAAATTGCATTTATTTCTCAGTTTGCAGGCTACTGCTAAGTAGTTTTCCTCAAAAGTAAAGCCATGGTATCTTCAGCTCTATTTAGGTCTGTATGTGTCTACCTAGGCTGTAAAGTAACGAGTAAGCAATCTCGTTTTTATTCAGCCAATTCCAAAATTATTCATATCTGTCAACTCATTCAAAACAAGCTTAATCTCTCTTAAACCTTACTGAAGACTTTTCCAATTTCCCTTTAAGTTTATATGCACTACTCACCTTCATGACTACTAGAAGAATGTTGTTAAAACTACTGTAAAACTTGTATTATTAGGTATTTTAACTTTGAAGATATAATGTTCCCCATCAGTAATGAGTGCAAAGAAAAAAGTAATTTATGTGCTTCAGGCTGCACAATTGCTAATAATTGCAGATTGTTAAAAGTACCCGCCAAATTACATGTCTGTAATCTCCTTAAATGATCTTTATAAATATCAAGAGATCACTCTATTTTCTAAATCTTAATTTGTTCAATTATACCAAGGCAAGAGGTATAATGATAGTCTTTGAAAATGCACGCTCACCCAAAAATAGGCATGTAGTTCAATTTTTTTGCTAGTGTGTAATGCAGAACTGTGAGTGCTGAGAGATGCTCTAGGGTCTGCTGTACAAGGAACAGACTACTATGAAGTTTTCTTTGAAATTGGAACAGAGTTATCTTGGCTCTAAGTGAATTTATTTCTCTATACTGATTTTTTTCCTTGGGTCTTAAAATTTGATCTTAGTTTTGGAGTCTCTCTATAAATCTCAAATGAAAATACCTCCCAAACTTTTCTGGTTTTCACCACCTATCACCAAGTGATAGAATAAGGATAACTGTGTAGCAAAAATGTTAATATTTAGGTTTGAGTCAGTTGAACATGGGGGTTGCTGTAGAAATATCCATTTGGCACTGACACCCTGCATGGTATCTGAGGTTGTCAACACATTTGGTTAATGGATTTGGTAACAGGTGGTGAACAGATCACTGAGGGCTGAACCAGCTTGAGTTGTTTGTGTTGCTGTCCCAGAGAATGTATTAACAGCACGCAGTACACAATAGACTTTTTTATTTTTTAAAGACAATAATAATAGAAATTCTCAGAGGTAAAACAGTGGTGAGTTTGGGG
>VYZQ01056869.1:13188-26320 GCA_013400655.1 Mystacornis crossleyi
AGGTTCAACCTATTACAGCTTCCTGCTCTTCAGTAATTCATGTCTTATTACCTTATATATTCAGGACTGTGCTGCCAAAGAGTAGGAAACAGCTGGAATCACACAAGTATTACAGTAGACATGTTGGTATTTCTCTTTCAGAACAGACACAACTAAAGATGACACTGTTCTTTCAGTGTGCATCAAATCAATTGAGGGTAAGGTGTTGAAATCTATATAAGTTCTAAGCACATAAGTTTAATTTCCTGCTCCTTGTCATGATGATGGTTCACTTATAGTTTACAATATTATGTAAGTTTCAATGTATATCAAGTATCAGGTCAAAGTTTTGGAGGTTATCAGGACCAGCTGAAAAAAGTGCCTCTACTAAAAACTAGATTTTAAATTTCCTCCTTTTACTATGTCAAAGCTTTTCCTGCAAACAATCTTCCACAAAAACTCCTGATTTCTGTTAAAAAGAAACCTCCAAGCAATGATGATTTTCAGATTTAAATATCAGACCAAAAGTCTCTGTGCATTTCACCTTTATCTTTCCTTCACTTGTGTTATGAGAAGTTATTAATTTCATTGTCATGAAAAAAAGAGGTAGAATATCTCTCAGTGATGTCTCAAATTATTTGATTAAAACTGACAATTCCTAAAATTCCTCTGAAGGAAAGATAAATTTACTGAGATGGTTAGGTCTGATAAATAAAGTTTACAGGCAAATCATTATCTTCTCTATTTCCTGAAGGAAAAATGCTTCCATCTGGGTTTCTTTTTGATTTGTTATTGATGTATGTAGATCTAAAGATAGAGGAGGTCAATGTACAGCCTTCTTAACACTAGTAAGTTGTTTTTCAGGGAGCTTTTATTTGCAAATGTGATTACTGCCAATGGTAAAAGCAATGGAGAGTCCTTTGAAGTTCAATATTCTCCAACTGAGCAGGCACAGGGAAAGGCACTCATTTCTTCTTTCCCCCCATCCCCACAAACAGAAGAAAAGAAAGACCAAGCAAATACAGTACGTAGATTGGGCATAAATTAAATATCTATGGGAAAATATATTAAAAATTAAGAGAAGGGAAGGAATGAATTAGGGAAGGGAAAGAGGGAGGGAGAGTGGAGGAAAGGGAGGAACTGAAGAAGGAAGGAGAGGAGAAAGGAGAGAGAGAGGAAGGGAGGGGAAATGGCTAAAGTTGTAAAAAGTAATGATACAAT
Source organism: Mystacornis crossleyi (assembly GCA_013400655.1). Taxonomy (NCBI): domain Eukaryota; kingdom Metazoa; phylum Chordata; class Aves; order Passeriformes; family Timaliidae; genus Mystacornis; species Mystacornis crossleyi. The sequence goes on from VYZQ01056869.1 coordinate 14,389, forward strand.
GCAGAATAAGATATTTTAACTGGTAGTTAAATTATACCCCATGTATCTGCGAGCGGCAATCGGAGCCTTTAAAGTAAATGCAGAAACAAGAAACATTGTTGACCTACATCTTGATCTTTCTAATTAGCTGTCCAGAATACAAATAAGATTGTCTGTAATTATTTTATTTTCAGTAATTAATTTTAGTTCTATAGTGGATGCCTTCTGAGAAAAAGCTATTGATCTTTCTTCCCATTAGATGCATAAATATTAATGGAAATTGGAGAACTCGACATTTTCAGATATTACAACAGCTCTGTCTAACTTAGACAATGTCTATCACCTCAGGAGAAGTTCTTTATCAGCCATCATGAGTACCCTCATTGTATGAAAGTTCAGTCAAGTATTTATCCTATCCAGATCTGGCTAACAGCATATTTTAATTGTCTAACCTATTTTTGTGTAACAAAAATGTCCATAAAATATCTCTGAAATGAATTTCAAGATCTTTCTAATACAAAAATAAAATAAAACCAAAAAAACCACAGAATCCCCACCACCACCTGCGCCCCTTATTCCAGTTAGACTTGAGAGATAGCTTTCATATACTATCTTTTTTTGGATGGGGAAGTGAGGCCCAGGACAAGGCAGACGGTAAAGTTGAAGGCGATGGAAGGTGAAGGACTTGGTTATGAAGAACTCCGAAGGAGTTCCTGCAACAGACCAGAACATCGCCAGCTGCTCGAGGCGTGAGGACAGTGCACCTAAAAGTGATTATTGCTGGTGTTTCCACTGGGTCAAACATGCTTCAGACGTATAGTTCACTCCTTTACCCTTTCCACTCCATCAAATTCTCAGCATGGCTCTTAGGTTGGGTGATATAGTTCATACCCAGCAAAGGCTGAGATCATGGTTGATGTCACAAGGGAGTGGAAAAGTTTAGCAGCAGGGTCAAATGCAGCACAGTATTTAACAGAAGAGACATACGACTTGTGAAAAATTAAAAAAATAATCAGAAAATGGATACTTAAAAAATCCATATGAAATATTGTTCTGTGTAGATCATAAATGGTCTGTATACCTTATTAAAAAAGTAAATTTATGCAGGAAAATGTTCTACCAAGCTGTGCATAAATTTCAAATGGAAAAAGGTGTTAACAAGAAGAAAAATTTGTGACATGAATTGAAAATGAGAGAAACAGTGTGGTACATATAGAAAGAAGAGATCAAGTATGCACATTTCTCTCTTACCCATGAAAAGCAAAAGAATGATTCCTTGGAAAATGCCACATATTCACAGCTACAAGAAGTAGCAAGTTGCAAGAAAAGGTATCCTAGATTTTGTTAGTTTCAACATACATGTTTTTTTCTTTTTTTTTTTCTGCTTTCGGGGTCTGGTACTTCAAACTATTTATAAGCCACTAGAGCCTCAATATGTGCTCTATTTTCAAAGTCATTACTTCCAGCACCTCTTTTGTCTTTAAAGATCTAAAAATCACCTCTTTTACAACTGAGACCTAAAATGTATCCATTTTCTCTCTGTCTAGCCTAATATTAAAATATTCAAAGTGGATTAGCCTGAAGAAAAGTTACAAAGAATTTAATTTTGGAATTTATTTATAGCACTGTCCTACCTCGAGCTAGAAATGTTGTGGGTTCACTATGCTTTGGACACAGAAGGTGTACATGAACAGGCATATTTAGCTGATCATCTGGTAGCTAAATAGGAGATGACATCAAGCTCTTCTCTTGCCAGGTAAGACCCCAGTTTCAAAAGAGAGGGAGAATCTATACCTTGGAACACTGGGATGGGATATTTAAATCCTGATGCCGGGTAAATCTGAGACATCTCTATTTAAGAGAAGTGAATGGCAGCTTTATAGTATAAACACATGTGAAGGAAACCAGTGGGTGGCGGGATGGCAGTAATCAGCATTACTGTGATTAACTCCTTTTTTGATGTAATATATTATCAAAGCAGTTCATTATACAGTTGCTTGGGTTTGGATTTTTTAAATTTTTTTTATTTTCTAGAAAAAAAAATCAAAGCCTTAATTCATTGTAGCAGAATTTTCTGTACAACACCTGATACAATGAAAACTGCAGTAAACAGGAAGCCTCTTTTTAGCATTTTAGATAAGACAAATCTAATATTCAATGGAAAAGCTAGCAGAGAAAATTTCAGGCACTGCAAGCACCAATTTTTCTTTTTCCTCTTCTCATAGCAATTGCAAATTCCCACCAGTCAGCAGACAGGAACTCGTTTGCCAGCCCCAGGCGGTCACATCCCACTAGTGCAGCTGGTTCTGCTACACCAAAACACCAGGCTGGGAGATGCGGAGGCCACAGCTCATGTCTCTGTTATGTCTTGGCAACTGTGACAGAGTGTCAAGGCAAACAGCTAACAACAGTAATGTCTGTCCACCACACGTAGACTTCCCATATCACACTAGTAAATTAACTACAAGAGTGATAAAATTCACTGCTTTCTAAGAGTAGTTGGTAATTATGGGACTGCTATATCGATTATTAAGTTCTACTAGACTAATACTAGTAATTCAGATCCATAAAAAGAAAGACATCTAAAGAAATATGCTTCCATGAGAATGCTTTTAGATCAAAAGGGAAATTTACGCGGGAAAGGGCATTGGCTGAGAATAGCCTTACGACTGAGATTCTAATTTTCAGACTACGACATTACTTGAGCAGTATGTCTAGGAAAGGCAGCAGTATAGATGCTTAGAAGTAGAAAGTTACATCAGAATTAGAGACAGAATTATTAATTTATCTTGAGTGCTTTTACATTGCTAAAAAGCACCTTACTCAAAAACAGTTTAATGAGTAATGTCAAATGGTGCATTTTATTAGTGATGTCTATGAAATCCTTTAAGCAATCCATCTGTCTTTTGCAGTACACCCCAGTGCTGTAGTGTTGTGTTAGTGTTTGAATATAATGGCATAATACATTCTTTCATTCTATTTTGTAGCTCCTGTGGAGTAGTAGCACAGATTCATGTCAAAAGGAGTTTAGTTTCTTTATCGTGTTTCTTAGCAGGGCACGTATATATCCACGCTCAAGAAAAGCAGACCCCTATGAATTTATCCAAACCATGAATGGCAAGCAAGCCTGAGCCTTTGAGAAATCTGAGGTTAATTGTAGTGCTGTATTTTTCCCTTCCTTATTCTTACGAAATACCTGCCCTTCCCACATGGTTCTCCCTTCCCCGCCCCTCATCCTAGCCACTCCCTCTAGTTCTCCCTGTTGGTCCCAATACCCCAACTCACTCCAGGTACCGCCCCTGTGCCCTGAGACCTTTAGTCCATGTGGTCTCTCCGCCCCCCTCATCCCCATATAAAACCCAAGTCCATGCCATGTGACTTCTGGTCTGCCTTGGGGATTCAGACTGTCACCATGAGGCTCTCTCTGCCTCTGGGACCATGTGAATAAACATCCTCTGAGGTCCCCATGCGGGGAGCCTTCTTGCCTCCTTTATCACCGCCGTGTTGTGGAGCTGACAGCCAGCCGGAGCAGTGCGGGGCAGGCAGCCCTGCTGCGCTCTCTGGGAAGGTCTGCGTCTTGCCATACCATTGCAAGAAACTTCTGACTGCAACAGTTAATAGCAGAGTATAATTTCCGAGATGCAATAAATCTAGAATGAAACATTATTTAAAAATACTTAGTGTTAGATTATTCACACAGATTACACATTTTTGCAGTAGTTACAGCTCTGTCTTGACCCTTGAGAGAAGAAACATTTTCCTGCAGATAAAACAGCCAAGCATACTGTATTCTACTGCTCTGTGGCTGTGTGCATGGCTTACATGGACTGCCATTTCTGTCTCCTTCTAAAACAGAAATCAAACGTTTTGAAGAAGCGAAGAAAGACTGGGCTAGAAAGACTAATTTCTGTGTGGATCCACTAGCTCTGGGAAAGCATTTCTTTATTCTCTGAATTTTTTTATTCTTTGCAGTTACATTACCAGAAAGAGTCTAGCTGAGGATATTGAATTCCTGTTTTTATGGACCATATTTATAGACTTACAGTCTTTAAGTGGAACTGAGCCTACTGAAATGTTGGTAGGAAAACAAGTAAAGAGTCAACAAGCATTTTCAGGATCCAGATACTGGGTATGGCAAATATAAAAGCTCCAGTAGGATGCTCCCTCACTTTCCATTGGAATTTTGTGAGGCTTTTACAGTTTCATAGATAATCTGGATGTAGCTGAGTATTATCTTGGAGATCACCAATGACAGACAACTGAGCTTCCACTCTTCCTTTAATAGGAAACACATGGCCAAAGAGCTATCTTAAAATTCCTACACCTGTGGAAATAAACCAAAATTGTCTTTTTGTCTTTGAGTGCGAAGTGCTGCATCAACACCTAAAAGAATGAAATGTAGAGAGATAAACAGAAAGGTTAATTAATCTCTTAATCAAGCAAGAGGCCAGGATGAAAGTCTGATATTGCTTTAGGAATAAATACGAAGTGACTGTTGAAGCACAGTCTGTTGAGTAAAATCCCCAAGGACCTAGCCCTCCCCTAATTGTCCAAGGGATGGTGCTGACTAGAAGAAATGCCCTCTCCAAATACCAGAAAAAAACAAGGACTCCAGCTTCTGTATAGCTGTGAGCCCTGCTGATGCTGCCTAATAATTATACTGGCATACGTTTTGCTGATTAAAGCAACTCAGGCAGGAAGAAAAGAAGTCTTTAAAACCTGACAACATGATGACCTTTTCTTCAGTTCTCAGTTCTCTCTCTTTCCCCTGTCTTCCTTGTAAGAGCTCCTTTAGGATGTCACATGATTGGACTGGACTGAACATTAAAATGACATATTTTCTTTTTATTCACTTTTTGGTAAGCTTTTTAAGATTTGTGGATATGCATATCCCTTGTTACACAGAAGAATCACCAAAATACTAACACAGATTTCTAACAAAGCATCCGTAAAACTTGCTGTCCTAGCATACTTTTTTTGGATACAGAAATCATATTTTTAGTAATGTTTAGATTCTAATATCCAGTAGTTGCAATAATTTTAGATTCAAAGTAAAAAATTTGGCTTTACTAGTAACTCATGTAATGTGTGAATAATTACAAACCCACTATTACTTATCACAATGGTAGACTATGAATTACTGTGGGTTAATATGGAAATTTTTTTTATATATATATGTTTTATACACATGTAGTGGTTTGATTCGCATNGCAACAGAATGAATCCCTTAAAAGAGATTTTGCAACAAACAGAATTTCTTAAGTAATCAATTGCTGAAACAATCCTTAAATTTCTGATGTAAAAACAATTCAAAAGGTTGACTGCCTTGGTTCAATACCTTTGGGCTGAATGCAAGGAGAAGACACCATATCAACATACTGTATGAATGTGGATTTTTTAAAGTAAAATAAATGGAAATGGAAATCAATTGAACGGTGATTACAAATGAAAAATACAATAAGGTAAATTGACAAACCAGTTAAAAATATAAAGTGGTAATTGAAACGTTGGCTGCTATAAAATATTTGCTCTAATTCACTTTGAATATGCACCAGTGGGGAAAGGCATTGCTTTTCTCAGAAATCCATACATTTCACAAGTGATTAGTAGCTAGATAGAGTAGGTTGAAAAATACAAGTTGTTAGTTTTAGAATAAAGCTGAAATTAATTTTGTGTTAGATACTTCCTGATGATGTGTATGTTTTGTTAAGGTTGATTCAGTTAGTATTCAGTTCTGATATGTTAGCTGGTTAATTCAGTTCAGTATTCAGGACTAGTATCCAGGACTAGTATTCCTTCTCATCAGCTGAGAAAAAAAATTACACTAGAAATTTTTTAATAATTGTCATGATTAACCTCTCTAGGTAGCTAAACACCACACAGACGCTTGCTCATTCCCCTCAGCAGGATGGGGAGAGAACTGAAAGGGCAAAAGTGAGAAAACTTGTGGGTTTAGACAAGGACATATGGAAAGCAAAAGCTGTGCACAAGTGCAAAGCAGAACAAGGAATTCATTCACACCTTCCTGTGGGCAGGCAGGTGTTCAGCCATCCCCAGGAAACTAAGGCTTCATTACACATAATGATGACTTGGGATGACAAACACTATCACCCCTTCCTTTTTCTTCCCCCAGATTTATATGCTGAGCATGATGCCATATGGTATGGAATGCCCCTTGTTCAGATGGGGTCGTCTGTTCTGGCTGTACTCCCTCCCAACCCTTTGTGCACCCTTAGCCTCCTCGCTGGTGGGGTGGTGTGAGAAGAAAAAAAGGCCCTGCTGTTGTGTAAGCACTGCTCAGCAGTGACTTAAACAGCCCTGAGTTATCAACACTGTTTCCAGCACAAATCCAAAACATTGCCCATACTAGCTACTGTGAAGAAAATTGGCCCTAAATGAGCCCAAACCAGTACAATAATATTCTTCTATCTCAGTTAATGTCATGCCACATCATGCACCACCCAGGTTTCACATTGGACAGAAAAGAAGATGTACAGACTGATTAATCTGCAAACTGGTGGATACTTTTTGGAAAGGGGCAGAATTGATTCTGTCCTTGAAGTGTTCTGTGCATGTAGAACATAATTACTCGTTCCCTTTCGGTACACTGAGATATACAATGAGTACACTTACAAGGACATGCTTCTGGGTAAGGGCTTGAGTGGACCAGCAGTCACTTTGAAAATGGCACCAAACTGAGCATGAGTGTTCATCTCCTGGAGGGTAGACAGGCTCTGCAGAGTGAGCTGGATAGGCTGGATGGATGGGCTGAGTCCAGTTGTGTGAAGTTCAAAAAGACAACTGCCAGGTCTTTCACTTCAGTCACACCAACCCCATGCAATGCTACAGGCTGAAGGAAGAGTGGCTGGGAGGCTGCTCAGTGGAAAAGAACCTGGGGGTTCTTGTCAACAGCCAGCTGAAATGAGCCAGTGTGGGCTCAGGTGGCCAAGAAGACCAATGGCAACCTTGGCCTGTATCATCAATAGTGTGGCCAGCAGAACCAAGGCACAGGCGAGATTGCACATCAAATCTTGTAGTGAGGTGGGGACAGTGTCTTCTACCATGCCTGCAGCAAGAGGAGTAGAGGAAATGGCCTTAAGCTCAGGCAGGGGAAATCCATAATAGATACTAGAAAAAAAATACACTGTTAGGGTGGTTAGGCACTGATAGAGGTTTTCCGGGGCTGTAGTGAGGTCACCATCCTTGAAGGTATTTTAGAGTCATCTGGATCTGGTGCTGGGTGATATGGTTTAGTAGGGGTAGCAGCGGTAGTGCTTGGTGGATGGTTGGACTGAAGGATCTTGAAGGTCTCTTCCAACCTTGAGAATTCTGTGATTCAGTTTTGAGTCCCTCACTAAAAGAAAGACATTGAGGTGCTGAAGTGAGAAGGGAAACATAGCTGGTGAAGGGTCTGGAGCACAATGATGAGGAGCAGCTGAGGGAACTGGGGTTGATTTGCCTGGAAAAAAGCAGTCCTGGGGCGGGGTGGGGGGCCACCTTTTTGCCCTCTACCACTACCTGAAAGGAGGTTGTAGCCAGATGGTGAGGGTTGGTCTCTTTTGTTAGGTCTCAAGTGAAAGAACAAGATAAACTGCCTCAGGTGTAACCAAGAGAGATTTAGTTTGGATATTAGGAACAATTTCTTCTTGGAAAAGATTGTCGAGCATTGGAAAGGCTGCCAAGGGAAGTGCTGGAATCATCATCCCTGGAGGTATTTAAAAGATGTGCAACACCTGGGGACATGGTTAGTGGTGGACTTGGCAGTGCTGGGTTAAAAGCTGGACTTCTCAGCCTTAAAGGTCTTTTTCAACATAAATGATTCTATGATTCTATGAAAAATCCAGAAGAACCAGAAGAAAGAAGTGTGATCCATGTGAACACATTATTGCATCACTGAGTCTCATCACAATAGAGCTAAATGCCAGTCTAGTTGTTTGACATGATGGTTTTCTGTTGAAGTGAGCAAGGTCAGTACAGTTGGTTGGGCCAGGGAGTTCTTTCTCAGTATTGAAAGTGCAAAATTCAAAGGGTTTCTTCCAATGAACGTCTGTCTTGTGTTATTGGTGTCAGACTTAGACAAATAGAGGCAGACAAATAAAGAGGGAGGAAAGACAGTAATGAATAGTCTATCAGAGGTTATTACTATTAGTGCTTGGTCCATATCATCAGCCATCTGTCCTGCCTCCTTTCTCAGTTTCACTGGGATACAGAACACTATATAAGCATGTTGTCACACAGTGACAAGTGCTAGCCTTTGTATTAAAGATCTGAGGCAAATCAATGAACTTTGTCACTGTACCACTTCTAGAGTGCAGTGACTGACACAAATGACTGACATAAATTGCTTTACTTGACATGAAACAGCTGCTTTCCTGCAAAATGCAGGCCACTCCCCAGAATACCCACCAATTAATGGAAATTGCTGGCAATCATCAATTTGTCATCTGTTGGGTGAAGAAAAAACAGTAACACCTCCCATCTGTGGCAGAGAGCTGCATCATCCCTTCACTTTACGGAGGGCTTGTGAAGGGCAACCTGAGTCCTAAATGTGCACGTGGTAAAAGGAGTTCCCTGCATCTTCAGGTATCTACCTGTATCTACCTCTGCCATTGAACTCCTGACTGGTAGAACTAATCAGGAGATAAAGCCCTGGATATTTGAAATGATTATTAGGATATGAACCTTTTAATTGTGTTAATAAGACACTGATTTCTCGTTGGGAGACAATGACCAGAGCCCAGTGCTTTCTGACACAAAACAACTGATCCCTATTTGCACACTCAGGGCCCTGATACAAATAAGCCATAGGGAAGTAGGGCCTCAAATTGCAGGAACAATCTATCATCAGTTCTGTAGCCTTGATCACTCTACTTAGGTAAAAAAACCTCTTCTTTAATAACTCAGTTTTCTGTTAAAACACAATGAGTTTTTTTTTAGTTTTACAGCTTGGTGTAGACATTTATGTGTCCTCCTATCATCTTCTCACCTTCTGAGATAGTGATTTAACTGCCAACCTTACTATTACCCTGAAATATGTACTCAACTCTCTTTCAATAGTTGTGCTGAAGATGGCATAATTAGTGACTGGGAAACAAAAATGAGGAAAAATTATTATGGCCACATAGCCTGATAGTGAAAGCACTGCTTTAGCAGCCAAGGAAACCTGTGTTGCTTCGTACCACCAAACATTTTTATTTTGCACAGATATTCCAACCACCAAGCTACTCAGTGAAATGCAAATATAATATGCAGATAATGCAAATAACGCAGATAATGCAAAACACAGCATTTGCAGTTCCAGAAAGGTGTCAGACCTTTCAGGTGAGAAGAATTCCTAGTCCATGTTGGGAATTTGTGTTTAAATGCTGAAATACTTTTAACCACTCAGGCCAGGCATCAGCTGAATAGAATTTCTGTCAATCCAGCTTTTAGGCTCAGACACCTAGACAGATAAATGTATACCTAGACAATTTGAAGGACCCAAAGGACAGGAATGAATATATTTTGTATGAAACAAAATGTGAGATATTATATTAGTTTTAAGACTTGAAGAAGTCAAAGACTGTGACAAAAAGAGGTAAACAAAAGGACCAAATAGCAGCAATAAAGTGCTTTAATTTATGCCACATTGGAAAAGTATAGATTTTCAGAATCCAAACTTCTGTTGCAATCAGTTCCTTGACTTGCCATTTCTTATTTCCTCATTCCTTATCTACACCATATTATATGACATGAAGTGAGAATGACAGGGCATTCCTACTGTTCACTGTAAAGAATCATAGCAAGCTCTAACTCTTCCTCTGCATACAAGACACCTTTTGTAGCCTTTCCTCTTGAAATCTCATTCAACTCATGTCACTGCAGATTTCTCTTTAGAAACAATAAAAGATTTATGATATTGTGCCAAAATGTTGAAGAGTAAGAGATTCAAGAGTCATTGTTCTTGCAGTTATTAGCTCTCAGATCATGTCTGATATTAAAAAAAAAAGTTACTGTATACAATTGAAATAATAATCTGAAGCAGAATTGTCACTTTATGTTGTTAGCAGCTATAGTAATGATTAAAGATGAGTGACAGGTCATTTGTCATCATGTAAAAAATCATTAAATTTCTTCTTCACTTCATACCCCTGAAAAAGAAATAAGGGAAAAAAATGCTCTCTGAGAAACTACCTAGGAATCCAAATAAAAATCTAAAACCATTTCTCCGTAATTTATTAACATGAGAAAAGTTATGGATAGTTCTTAGCAATAAATACAGATCTGAAAAATAAAAGATTCATATTGAGCAATATTATCTACATTAACTTGTCCTAGAATGACACTATAGAAGTAATTATACAACTAAGTAACATGCTTGTGTACAACTGTAATGAATCCCCAAAGTAACTGAAGAACTTCACACACAAATAATTTTGTCCGTTCTTCTGTTTATTTCACAAAAGGTTTAGAGATGAAACACATGGATAACAACTAGAAGTGATGGGAAGGAATGTATTAGATCATGTTGTGGTAGGGTAAATCTGAAGTTTTTGACATAAAATAGGGTTTTAAGTCACAAAACCCACTACCTTCAGTGTATGTATTCTTTAGCATTAATTTATGTCTCAGTTGCTGCGAGATACAGATCAAGGCAAAACTTTCTTTACACTCACCAGGAAATCACAAGGATTAGCAAAATGAGAGACTGGCTTCAGTAACGTACTACAGCTGTTGGAGACTGTTGTCCTAGGATTGGTGAGGCTGGGAATAATGTGAGTCTCTTGACAAAATGTTATAGCAGCTGCTACAAACCTTGACATAAATTTTTTCTCCAGGCCTATAGATCTGGACTGGCATCCCAGAAGGTTACTCCATAGCCCAGTATCCCAGAAAGCTTCATATCTACTCAGGAAAATTCACATTTGCTACTGTTTTAAAATTTTGATTGCAAAAGAATTGCTGGATGCATTTATTTGCTAAATCTGTTTTAATTTCCATGACTATTTGAAGTACTCCTTCTAGTTTACAGAAAATGTTGAAAATATTCTGCTTTTGGTTTGTTTCAAATCAAAGCAAAATCAAAGATAGAGTCCCTAGCTTTCACCTGAATTACTAACCTTGGGTTTTGGCTGCTTCTGGTAGCTAGGCACCTCAACTGCAGTTCTGAGAGAAGTGAGAAGCCTCTGATTACAGAAGTGAATTTCAGGCAGCAATAAACCTTCAAAATCAAAAGGAACTTGACGTATTTGGACATTTTTTTCTGTGTAAATCCTATGAATCATGAGCATGAGTGAAGCATAAAGAGTTTAGTAAAGGTCATAATTTCATACTAAGGTTTCATTGTCATTTCACATGCTTTGTGCAGAGTCCGTCAGAACACCTTTAAATTTTGGGAGAGCAGTTTGCACAACATTGTATGCACACATTTACCACAACCCAGTTTATTATTAGTGTATGTTTTCACATTCACACATGCAATCTTTTAAACAGAAAATTATTAATTGAAATTTACTTTTGAACTAGTTAAAAAAAGTGCTGTCTTGAGAGTATTGTAGCAAGACCCTTCACAGTTTTTTTGTGAGCTGAAGAGAAATACTCCTTTATTTTTTATATATTGCTAGGTTAATTCTTGTGCTACTTTGTGGAGGCCAGCAGAGCTGCTGGATGAGGAGCAAAGGGAGTCCTATGATGGGATAAGTCCTAGATTCCTTTCCAGCTTATGGTGACTGAGAAGGCTTTCCCCAGAATGCTCTGCTCTGTTCTGTTACGTCCTCAGAGCTTTCTGATTGGTTCCCTTCCCCCGGACCCCCGTTGCTCTCTCGACACTTTTGAAAAAGCCTGCACGAGTGTGGACGCATTAAAAGAGCTCTCCTGTAGAACCCCATGTGAAGATTCTCTCTGCTCATTCATCACCGGACTATTTCATCAGTTATCCAGTGTGAAAGCGCACGCGTGTGTGCAAGTGTGCTGG
>VYZQ01056870.1:0-16515 GCA_013400655.1 Mystacornis crossleyi
TTACATTGCAACCTAGGACAGTCTGCTCTGTCAGTTCCTACACAGCGCACTTCCCTCGCTGAAAGATGCTGCTCTGAGTTTCTGACTTCGGCCTTTGGCTGAGAAGAGAGCACAGCAGGAGAAGCGTGCCCTAAACGCATGGGGAAGTCGCAGTTTTGCTCGGCATTAACACGCTGTCCCTTCCTACACTTGTTCTGATTCACAGGAAGGTTATTAACGGGCTGGAATCCTCTCTGCTGCTCTTTGAAATCCATCAGGCACTGAAGCCCAGCCCTAAGCGAGGCCTTTTTACTTTTCATATGCAGACAGTAAGAAACATCAGGATTCAAATTGCATCAAATTACAGGATGACCATAATGGATATTTCATGGTTAAAAATACCCGAAGCAACGCAGTCAACACCAGCCACTCACTGTTTACAGGACTGCAAACTCTCCTTTTTGTAAATAAAGATTTCACCTATATGATCAAAGAAAGATTTTTTTGCAGCCATACTTTAAAAAAAATTAGTTCTTTAAGTTCAGAAAACACTTAAAGAATGAAGCTTTCCTAGCCCAAGTCCCAGCCTGCAGCAGATTTTACAGCTGAGTAATGAACCCTTTTAAAATACAGTTTATTGTGGAAATATTGTCAGAGCCTTAATTAAAAGTAGGCGCCACAACAGTGGAGCTGCTTACACAACAAACGGGCTCTGCAGAGCACACCAGGCACCCCTGACCTGGGCACGGAGGGCTTTCCCCCATCCCACCCTTCCCAGTGGCCCCCTGGGAATGGGATCACTGGAATATCCCACTGCACTCCTCACAGAGCAGCACCAGGAGAGACGGGACAGCACCTGAAGAACTAAGCTCTCGTGCCAGCAATATTTCATGATTTTTGTAAAGGGTGAAATCCTGGCCTCACTGAAGTCATTGCTGCCCACAGCTTCTGAGCCCAGCTTTCACCCAAAGTGTTTCAGAGAACCACCTGCTCATTAGGGAAAAAAATAAAATTGAGGCTTTTAGAAAAACGATGCTTCATCACAAGAATTTGTTCGAGGCTGGTGAAATGGGTCAAGACTGAGAGAGGCTGGTAAAGGCAAAAACCACCTCAGAACGCTTCTATCCAAGAAATGCAGAATCAGTGTAAAACGCGCTGAGGGCGCCTATTCCAAGCAGGAATGTTCCCAGAGCCTCCCATCCTCCGGCAGCCCTCATTCCAGCGTGTGCACCATGTGTCTAGGTTTAATCCCCCAGTTCCTCACCCCCAGGCAAACGGGATTCTTTCCCAGTCAATTACGTTAATTGCAGAAGAACTCGCCCGTCCCTGGGGGAAACTGTGGGAAGATCCTGCGTGGCCACATCCTCAGTGTGGCTGCAAACTGCAGGGGAGGAGGGAGCCAAGGGGGCTTCTGCCTCCAGGTTTAAGGAACACGGGCTGTGCCAGGAGCCTGCTGCGAGGAAGAGGCTGAAGGTTCCTCCAAACAGACGGTGCCTGCTCTGTGCTTTTATTTCCAGGGTACAATGGAGGCACGGTCTCCCCTCGGTTTCTGCAAATGTCCCCCTTACCAACTTCTCCTTGTACCTGGTCTTCCCCCCAGCGAACCCCACGGGGAACGGGCAGGAGAGCAGGTACAACATGACAAGAAAAGCAGCCACGGAAAGCACGCCTCCGTAGGACCTACATCCGAGTGCAGCCGGTGAGGGAAACGCGGCGCTGCCACGTGCAAGGAGCCCTGGTCGGAAGACACGAAGGGTTTTGGAAGCCACGCCTGCGGAGGAAAAGCTCACGGACTCCGCTCTGTCCGGCCCACGCAGAGAAGGCCAAGGAACAACTTAATCCCCCGGGGATTGCATAAGTCTGGGAAACAAACATTTGACAGAGGACTTTTCACTCTGGCCGACGCAAGCCGAGCAAGACCTACCGGCCAGCTAAATCTAGGCTTCTCTCAAGGCAGGATTTAAAGGGAGAGAGAAATCAATCAAAGGCAAGGAATGGAAGACCTCTTGCCCTTCCCGAAAGCTGAAAAATCACAAGCCAGAGCAACCCCCCACAAAAACATACCGAGCATCCTTTGGCTCATCCATCACTGAAAGTGTTTATGCCAAGATGGGATGTTTCCTTCTAGATTGGCCCCAATTAAAACAGTCTTATGGCCTGCAGGGGACTGTTTTATCTGGTCAGAGTGGTCCCTCTGGGCTTTCTAATCTGTAATCTAATTTCCCATCGTGGAACAGCACTGCTATGTGCTCTCCTCGGTTCCATCCTTGGAAGTGTCATGCGGTGCAGGATGTGGTAAATAAAAGCACACAGCACTTATTTTTAAAGCTGGCTGGGCTGAGATAGGGAGGAAGGACTATTTGTGGGTGGTTTAAATGAATGTACTATATTTAATTCAGGGCATTCATCAGATGACACAGCAAGAGGCACAGAACGAGGATCAAACAATTAAGATTTACTGAGAAAACGCAGTGATTCTGCTTGTTTGGAACGGCTAAGGCCAGCCCGCTCCCCAGCCAGCCACGAGATTTTTGTTTCCCATTCACCAGTTTCCCCCCAAAGCCCGGCAGTGAAATACACATTTATTCACACTGGGTTTGGTGACATCACGTTTTAAGAACGTGACAGCAGATCTCCCCGTCCCACTGACAAATCCTGGTGTGTAAAATGGGAACAGAACTGAAAAAGTAACCCTGTCTGAGCACGGGCTCTCAGCACTGAACTGGTCCCAGCTTGCTTCCCATCACTTTGAATTCTTTGTGGATTTGCCAGAGTGGAGGTGGCCAAGTGGCTCTTCTACCTGCCCCACGCTGTCAGGCCACGCAAGAATTTGGGTTAGATTTTTATGATAAATAATACAAAACAAAGCTACCTGGTCCAATAATGCGCGCTTTTTTTCCCCCACGAGTGCCCTATTCTCTCTCCAATTCTCCACACAATCAACACACAAAAGAAGGTCTTGTGTGCTTCCTTGAAAAGAGTTCTGTAATTAGAAAGAAATTTGACTGATACAAAGTTAGCTCAGTGGAAAACTGCAGGGATGGTGAAAATGATCAAAGCCACTTGTAAAAACAGACAAAACTAAACATTTGCTCATGTTTATCCAATGGGGCTCCAGAAAAGAAACATCGATGAACATTTTAATAGGACATTTCACAGCCTAGATAAAAACTGTATTTAAAAAAAAAAAAAAACCTAATTCCAAATCTCGGGCAATTTAGGAGTATAAATGAAAACACTGAGCAGTCTCCTACTTTTTATGTGATAAGCAAATCTCTGTTTATTAAATACCAAGTGCCCAATTTTCATTCCACAGGAGCTGTATGTATAATTACTCCCAGTTTTTCTGGAAGGCAGCACTGCAGGGACAGACAGTCATTCTTTTAAACCACTGATGTCTGTGCTTCGTGAGCTTCTGAGTGGGAGCTCCTCTAAAATGAACATGAAAGAACTAAACACACATAAAGAGCATATTCACAGCCAGACAAACAATAAATAGCTCAACGAGGCCAGATTGTGATAGCACAGCAAAGGCTTGTCTAGCGTGTGTGCGCGTCGTTGAAAAGTTCAAGAAGTCACATACATCTTTAATAAACCAAAAACACATATTATGAGTTCATTACTGCTGAGTCTTCAGAGCAATAGCTCAGCGGACTGGAATAATAATCCAGGCTGGAGTTTGTGACGTTCCACGTCCTTTTCTGCATGAATTTCAGCCTCACGCAGCTCTGGAACCAGACAGTTCCCACCCTTTGCTCGCTCAGCCTGGGATTCCCATGAACTGCAAACTTCCTCCACCGTTAACCAAGAGAAACTAAACACAAAAATCATGCAAATCACTCCCCAAAACACGTATCTGCGCCTCAGAAAGAGAAAATGAAAATAAAAACCCTACTGCCGTTCAAATCCTGCGTAATTATTGTTTCTCGCTTCAGCTAGAAGAACAGAAACAGCCTGACTGCTTTGTGGGGAAGTTGTGATGCATTTAACAAATTTCCGTGGTCCTCGCAGTAGATTTAAGGCCCGTGAGCTGTGTTCGTGCTGAATATGAAATTCCACAGTTTGGCAGGAAAACCTCCGGAAAACAAAGAAGCGCAAACGTGGCTGTTTAACCACCCTGAGCCCCCGTTCAAAACAAACCCAGTTTGTGAAGCGAGGCAAGGAAGGAGGAATGGCACATCACCCCAACCACGTTTCCTCCAGAGAGCTCTGTGTGGGGAGCGTGGAAATGTGAGAGCCAGGCAGCCCACGGAGAGAATCTGGGTTATCTGCACCTCCAAAATCTGGGATTCGGCCCAGCCAGGGAGGGCCTGGCCTGGAGATCCCGCTGCCCCAAGCTTCCTGGAAGCCTGACTGGGAAGGGATTGATTTATTTTATTTTTGTGGTCAGAGTGGAGGATTTGGGAAAGGCCCTGGAGGGGGATTCCACCACCAGGCTATGGTGTGGTGAGCAATCCCCCAGAGGGAACCCAGCTTTGGGTTCCCAAATCCCCCTGGTTTGGGAACCCAAACCCCCCAACCCAGTCACTGGGATGGGGCTCATTTTGTCCCTCTGTCCCACAGAGCTCACCTCAGAGAAACCTCCACAGCCCACCCTGCCTGGTGGCTACAAAGGTTACAAAGACAGCTCACTAATGCACTCACAGATACAGTAACCACCTTCCAGATTACAGGTGTTAAACACCGCCAGGGAAAACGAAATAACTGCTGAATTTTATAAAACCATCCTGAGGAATATCCAGTGATGCACCTCTCCTACAGAGCCAGGCTGGGGGTGTTCAGCCTGGAGAGGAGAAGGCTCCAGGGAGACCTCAGAGCCCCTTCCAGGACCTCAAGGGGCTCCAGGAGAGCTGGAGAGGGACTGGGGACAAGGGCTGGAGGGACAGGACACAGGGAATGGCTTCCCACTGCCAGAGGGCAGGGCTGGATGGGAGATTGGGCAGGAATTGTTCCCTGGGAGGGTGGGCAGGCCCTGGCACAGGGTGCCCAGAGCAGCTGTGGCTGCCCCTGGATCCCTGGCAGTGCCCAAGGCCAGGCTGGACACTGGGGCTGGGAGCAGCCTGGGATGGTGGAAGACTTGGATCGCCACCAGCAGCCTCCTGTGCAGGGCTGGAGGACGCCCCTGAAGCCTCCAGCACCCATTTCAGTGTGATGGCCCCAAAGAGCTCAGCCTGGACAAGCCTCGGCCTCCTGCAGGCCCAGGCACAAGCCAGGCCACCAGAGCCACTGTCACCTGGGGGCCACAAACCACGGCCGGGTTTTCTGCTTAACTGCTCTGGGAGGTCCCAGCCACGAAGTATTTTCAGCCTTTCTGCCTTATTTTTACACTGTACAGGAGACCTGCCCAGAGTTTTGATTCAACAGCTCTCCAGGTCACCTCCTCCTGGCTGTTACGAAATACAAAGAGGTATCTACAAGCATTGGGAGAGCTGTGAATTACACTGAACACCTGATTTTAGATTTTCTACGAGAACTTGCACTTGGCTTGAATTAGTGAAAAGTCACTCTGGCCCTGACTTATAAATTGCACATTTACACGAGGGATATCAGGGGCAAAACAGTCTCCACCATTTCACGTTTTCAGATCTACCAACAACACNAAAAAGAAAAAATATTAGTATTAGCGCCTGTATCAAAACATACAATAAAAAAAAAAAAATCTCACTTCTAGCATGCTCCATTTATTGGGATTGGCAGAATAAAATTTAGCAAAGAACCGGCAGGATTTGCCCTTGCAATTCCCCACAAATTACAAAAAGTAACACAACGCTAATTAAAATAGGAGAAAACTTTGCAGAGGATATTCTGGGGTTCTTGGGCAGTAAGAGTCCCGAATAAGCCAGGAAAAAAAAAACAAAAAACCCCCAAAGAAAACCCCATAAAAACAAAACAAAAACAAACAAACAAAAAAAACCCCACAAAAAAACCAAAAAACCAGCAACAAACAAACAAAAGGCAGAAAACGCCCCCCAAAAAACCAAAACAACAAACAAAAAAATATTTTTTTAAATTAAAAAAAAAAACCAAAAAACCAAAATCCAAAAACAAAAAAAAAAAAAACCCAGAAAATGGTTTTTGCACAGCTTCCAGAATGCTTAATCCCCCGTGCTGCTTGTGCACAGGAGCACACAAGCTTCTCTTCATCCTTCTAAAAACCCTTCGAGGAAGTCACAAATCACGGCCGTGAACCTCTCCAAGCCTTGCACAAGATTTCTAATCCTAAAACAATCGATGACTCACGACTCGTAGCCTCAGTGAGTGAAACTGCTGACATCAAACCCAGTGCCAGGGGTGAGCTGGCATGATAATTATGCACACTCACTTTCAGCTAGCCAAATGCCTCCCAAAAATAGAACCAGAGATATGAGGGCCTAATTAGAAGTGTCTGAATTACCAGGATTCCTAATTTTTTTTTTTTTTAATAAAGAACGTCATTGGTGACAACTCAGCAGGTCTCCATTCCACTACAAGGCATCCAGCGAAATATTCAGAGTATTGAAAATACTATTGAATTACTTAAATTATTAATACTATTGAAATTAAGGACTGGCCCCACGGAAAAAAAATTCCTACCTGGCAGTGGAAGATTTACAGCTCATTATTCAGCTTTTAGGCGAAGTTTTGGGTGCCCTGCAAAGCACGAACATCTCACAAAGGATCATCTGTAAAGACAGGAGATAAGCTACAGATTGCAGAGGTTTTGGAGGACAGTGTGGGAATGGGAATGAACAATTACTTGTTCATTCAATTCAACTCCAACAATCACAAATTACGCATTTTGTCAAAGCGTGCTCCAAGGCAGGGCTGGCCCTTTTGCACACAACCACACCTGGGCATCGAGGAGGCAGAAAACAGCAGAGAAAACGCAGGATTGTGCGTGAAATGCATCTGGGGGAGCTCAACACACCTCCAAAATTAACCCCTCGTGTGCCCGAGCTCGGCAGCCTTCCGCATTAAAAACGCCGGATTGACGCCCAGCTGAATTTATTCTCCCCAATTTTCTGAGATTGCCCCGGGCTCCCGTCTCCAGAGGTCCACATCCCTTCTTTTAGGACCCTTCTGGCACTAATTAACACGCCTGTTAAGTGCATTAACTCTGCTCTGGGCAGCATCTCAGGATGCTCCAGGAGGAGCCACAGGCTCATCGCCCTGCCGGCACACAAAAAGGCCAGAACAAAACCTGGCCTTTGCTAAAGGGACTCATTAACAGTGCCACTAATTGTGCCACCGGGCACAACTCCCCTCAGCTTCCAGGCGCTCCAGCCCCCGGCGAGCCGCTGGATTTAATGTTTCCTCAGAAATCCCTGCTCTCCCCAGCCTAAAGCATCACCAGCTTGGAACAAAAATTCTCCTCAAGCGCTAAAACTCAGTCAAGGCACAGTATTGGCGCCGCCGCCCTGAAATGAACGTTTTTACATGGCAAAATGAAGCTTTTTTTTTTTTTTTTTTTGGTACCAACTGTTCCCACAGAAAGGGAACACTCAATCCAATTTCCCCAAACGGAAAAGAAAAAAAAAAAAAAAAAAGGCAAGGAAAGACATTTTTAGATCATACAAAAATACAAAGAACTGATATAACCCACAAGGAAGTGTGGCTTGTGTGCACCACTATTAATCTATCTTGACTGAACAATATATTTTTTTTTTTTGGTAATTTCACTCTTCCGCCTGCACTTTTTGTTTGCTGTTGAGGACAGATAAGTGCTCCTGGCAGTATCTTGGCACGGGCCTTTCACTGAACAGTAGCTATTGTAATAGCAAAAAAAAAAAAAAAAANTATGTTAAAAAAAAAAAAAAAAAAAAAAAAAAAAAAATCCCAGTCCTTCAGGTTCTGAGAATTTAACTTTGGGCCCATTAGACCGAAAGGTCTCCAATTCCAGGTTCCTGCTGGAAAAACAAATGTTTACGGAACAACAACAAACATTTCCTCTGTAGAGAGCACTAACCCAGCCAGCGAGGGGGTTTAAAATTCTGATTAAATCCCGTAAGCTTCTGCCAACCCTGCGCCGTGAAGGCAAACATCGGGCACGACACAGAACCCCACTCCTGGGGGGTCTTTAAGGTGCCTTCCAACCCAAACCCAAGCTCGATTTTGCCAACATCAAGTCACGGCTGCTCAGCACTGGCAGCGTCAAAATCACCCTGGAAAGAGGCTGAGATTAGGAGATGGACGGGGAGTTTTTGCCTTACCAATGTGGAAAACAAAAAAAAACCCAAAAAAATCAAACCAACCAAACAAAAAACAAAAAGCAAACAAAACAAACTAAAAAAAAAAAAAACCAAAACCCAAACCAACCAAACAAAAAACAAAAAACCAAACAAAACAAACTAAAAAAAAAAACCCCAAAACCCAAACCAACAAACGAAAAAAACTCTGACACATTAGGAGCTTTCACGTGGAGAAATACAGAAGGGACTTGCTCATCCTGGTAAATATTCCAAATTACGGTGTGCACGTTCTGTTTTTAAAGGGATTTTTCAAACCAGTTCACAGCTGTTGTCATCTTTTGTACCAGCTTTGTCAGGGCTACTAAATTAGCTTTCTCTATTTACTCTGAAGCGTCTTTTCAGGGAAGATTTAGAACCGTGCCAAGAAATAAAAGTGCTAAATCTTCTCAGACATGAAGGTATCTTAAATAACTGGGTCACCGTGCCTTTGATCATTTCAGGGTGTAAGCCTGGCAACGCTGCCGAGAGGAGTCGTCCCCTCCATCAGTTCAGCAGATCCTGCACCCAGAGAACAGACACATTTTGAGGCTCACTCACCTCCCCTGCCTCCATCAGGTCTGAGGTTGGAGCTGTCACTGGCAAACCAAGGGCTGAGAGCAATCGTTCCCACTGTAACTTGGTTATGTTAATCAAGTTGGGGAGGGGAAGAAAAGGAAAAAAAAAAAAAAAGCTAAACGGTAATTATCTCTCTCTTGTGCAGAGCTAATTAAACGCATCACCTTCCTCTTCGCCAGAGCCTTTTTACTACACTTTTACTAAAGGCACCCACTCCTTTTTTCTTTCCAGCTGACTGAAATCCTGCCTGTGGTGACACAGGTGACATTCAGGTTTGGGAGGACACAGCCTCTGGACTTTAATTTAGCTAATTGTTTTCTAGGGGGGAAAATTTAAAAAAAAAAATCATTTTTTTTTCTCGTCCCTGCCTTCAGTTGGATTTATTTATCCCCTTACTATTCTCAGCAGCTCTGCAAAACTCATTTCCTTCATTCTTTTGGCTCTCTAGGATAAAGAGGCGATTGCACCCTTCAAACCTCATTATGGTGGAAGAACACAACTGAGGCAAAATCTAGTCACGATTAAAGAGTCAGTGGAAATTTGGCTATTAACTGTGAGCAGGATGAGCTGCACAAACTGCCAGGTCCAGGATCCCCTTCCCCTGCTGGTGATCAAATTGTGACAGCACGGTTTTAAAAGTAAATTTAGATTTTTTTTTTTTTGTTTTTAATACACTTTTCCAGGATTGTCTTACCCCCATTTCACCAGGGTTCTGAGAAGGCATTAGTGCATATTCATGTAGGTACCCAGCACGTACTGTCTAACCCTTCTGGGTTTTTTCAGATGCTCAAATTTTCCATCAGTTTTAATAACCAGCCTTTTTGCTGCTGACTGCTTCTCACTTCTTCCTTCCATTCCTGAATTCAGGGATTCCATATTTTATTTCCTCTTTTTCTCTCTGTGGGGACTGTTTTTTTTAAATTTGCATGGATAGTTCCTGAATTCTGCTGGAGCATTTTGGTTTCTCCTTTACCAAAGTTCTCACAGGACACTTACCCCACCCAGGAATTCATAATTACTCAGTCAGTGCTGTCTCCTACCCAATTTCACCTCAAACAACTGCAGGCACTCAAAATTAATCTTTTAGTCAAACAAACCCCTAAATTGTAGCTAAACACGTGCCAAACCTTGCAGTGCAGCACTTTTTTGGGTGAAGGACGTGCTGTGAGCGACAAAGAGATAAGGAAGAGGCTCAAAATACCTTCCCACAGGAACAGTCTTGCTTCTTGCAGTCCAAAATAGCCCTTGTCTTTTGATTCGAAGAGCTTCAATCAGCTTAGCCCATCAGTATCATGAGCAATAATTCTAATTAAACGCCACTAATGATGTTAAGAGGGGAAAAACCCCTCTCCAAGTATAGACCTTCCTAGGGCTAAACACATAATATTAAAAAGCTGCGAGCAGCCACTCAGGCAGGAGAAGGTGAGGTGCCAGAAGTGCCAAAAAGAAACCGATAAAGCCCTCGAGACCCCACTAAAATCCCCTCTGGGAAACAGTTTGCAGCCTGCTCCACCTCACGTGGATGGATTAGAGCACCTGAGCACAAACCTTAATCTGGGGCTTTATTCCACCACAGATTTCCCTCCCCGCCGCTTCCAGGGATTCGGGCTGCAGGGAAGGGAGCAGGATTTAACCACACGAGTTTCACCTCAAAGCTGCGATGCTGCTGCCAGCACCAGCCCGAAGTTCGGGCTCTGTAGCCCACAGGTGACACCCACAGGGCCCTTCCCAATCCCTTTCTCTCACCCCCAGCCCTTTCCCCACTCTCATCTCCTTTTCTAACCTGCAGGAATTGCCACTGCCTTCAATGCCAGGCAGCTCCCCCAGCAATTCTGAGCACGATTACCAAAGATTCAAATGGTATTTCCTCAGGCTGGCTCTCCTCACAACCTTTTTCGTGGATCACATCCTGTCCCTACCCCGATGGCTGCCAACCCGCACCCCTCACACGTGTGCCAACCACTTCAAAGCACTCCAACCGGGCAGGGAGGCACCTGGAAAATAACAATTTGTTATTACTCATGCCCTTGGGAGAGGCTGCGCGTCGGCCTCGTGAAAGCTGAGCGTTGTCTTCCACTTCCCTCTTCGCCGAGGCAGCTCTAGGTGAAGGAGGCAGAACCTGCAGGCATGTGACAGTCAGTGTGATCCCTGCAACCAGAGAGCCACAGTAGCAGGGCTCAGAAAATGTGTCCCTGCTGAACCACGCCGCAACCCCGGCCTAAAAAACCCGAAACAAACCCAAAAAACCCCCCCGATCCTACAGAAAAAGAAAGAGAGAAGCGGGTACAGGGGAGAACTTCAAAGTCAGAACTGGAACTAGAAACTGAGCGTATCAACTCTTCTGTAGCTGCCTGTTGTTCTGGAGGGTGACTCAGCAGAACAAAGGCTTTTGTCTTCACGGAGAAATAGAGTCCATATTGCACAGGAAGTGGCAAAAATCCACTGTCTGGAATGTGACCGGAGCTCCATTTGCTTCCCCAGGGAATTTCCCTGGCTTCAGAGAGACTGCAAAGCACCACCCTGTCCTACATGAGCTGAAGAGACCAGGGTAAGGCTCCGGTTTTCCTGCGCTCAGTGGGGGAAAAAAAGAGAAATTTGCAGAAAAAGATGAGTGTGAGATGGTCGTAGCTGAGAGAATTCACTTTTGCACTTGCACTGAACAAACCTGAGAACACCTGGATTTGTAAACTGGAAAAGGGAAGGACACGGGTACATGACAAACCCTGTGCCTGCACCACCGCCAAACTGTCACCACATAAAAGTCACCAGGTTGGAGACCCACATCTATATTTGAAATACTCGTACTTCCCTTTTCATATCAGTCCTGTCACACGCAGACACGTTACAGCGGGCTGAAAGGGGAACATGAACAAACAGCTTTTAAACCACCCGTTTTAGAAGAAGATGTTTTAGCAGCACCAAGAGATGCAGCACTTGGATGCGACCAGACCCCGAGCCTGCGGCTTATCGGCGTTTTGAAGTCAAACATCACGTGGCAGAAACAACAAGCCAGCAATAACTTCATCCAAGGACAGATCCAAAAATCCAAGATTTTTCTGCCCGTGCACACATTGCAGTATCTGTGTTTGGACTGGTTTCTCTCACTCGTCCTCTCCAAGCAGGCCCATGCCATCACCAGGGAACTTTCTGCTGAAAATACAGCGCTGCTCTCCCCCCAAAAAATCACCTGCTACCACGCAAAGCAGCACGCCCGAGGAGCGTACGGTTCTTCGTTCCACACAGAAGTTAATTTTCTTTGGTTTGGTCGTGTTTACCCCCAGTTTGATGGAATAAGTCTCCACCTCCTTCCACGCACTTTCTCTGTTTTTATTAGAAGCCTGAGCGCCGTTTTCCTTGCGGCGTGGGTGAGTGGGAGCGTGGAGCACAAGTAAGCCCTGTCTCTGCACGTCACGGCTGTGAAACACATCCTAAATTAAACCAGATGCTCTCGGAAGGAGAGTTTTATCTCTCTCCCCTTTTGCTGCCTGCTCGGCTCGGCCTCAGTGCGGGACTGAGGGAATGAAAACGCATTTAT
This sequence comes from Mystacornis crossleyi, assembly GCA_013400655.1. Classification (NCBI taxonomy): domain Eukaryota; kingdom Metazoa; phylum Chordata; class Aves; order Passeriformes; family Timaliidae; genus Mystacornis; species Mystacornis crossleyi. The sequence continues at coordinate 12,298 of VYZQ01056870.1, forward strand.
AGAAAGGTTTGATGAGAAATTGATAAAAAACGCAGTCATTTCTTTATTCGCTCTGCGGGGTGAATGTACAGGACCCTTAATTTTAAGAAGAATTCTATGATTTGGTTTCCTCTCTTGTTTTCTCCCTTGGAACAGTCATGAATTGGTGTCAGCTGGCACCCGTGATGTTTCAGTGTCTGATACTTCAATGATTTTCAGAGCAGGTACCTCACGATGAGGGGGAGGAAACAAACAAACAAAAAAAAAATCACAAATCCACCGTTCTAGCAAAAATAACTTAATAACAGATTTATTCTAGAGCTGGTTAGAAAGTCCTGCAGTTTGCCCTCCCAGCTCAAACTTTAACGACGGCCTGTGTGGCTCTCAGCTGTGAACCCCAACAAGCCACCACTGTTAACTCTTTGTGACATTTTGCAAAACATGCCTGCGACATGCCATGGCCATAACTGAACCCACGTTCTTCTTTTTCCTTATTTTCTGTCGAAATACGTGCCTTGGTGACAGAGGGAGGCTGCCACAGGAGCCAAGATAAACCACCTCATTTCTCCCTCGCAGCAGGACTTCTTTGGGTGATCAAAAACACCCAAAGGGGAAGTGCCCTAACTTTCCTCTGTCTAATGTTTAATTTCCAGTTCTGGGTTCTGCAGCGATCTCTCCCACGAGCAGTTTTCCTCCCTTGGCCTGTATTAGGCATTCTGGACACATATAAAGCCCACTGTGTGCTACCTTTCTCCTCCTCTCCTTTGCTACCTGCTATTCAGGCTGCTCCCAAGAAAAAGGGCAAAGCCAAAAGCGACACTTCCCAATGCTGCAGTCGCGTTAGTGATGGAAAAAGGAATATTGGGAGAGCAAGGCAGCAAGTCCGAAGGGTCAGGTTGTGCAGAGGTGACCCCCGTGGGGGGAATGGGCATGAGTGGATGCGTGGGGCACGGGGTTTCTCTCTCCCTGTTCCCTGGTCATGTGTACCCAAATTCTGTCCCCCATTGGTCACTTTGAATGTAGCCCGCGGGAATCCTGTACTTAAGGGAGTGTTCACGGGACCCCGGGGGGGTTGTTCCAGACCTGTTTTGGGAGCAGGTCGCTGTCGGAGTCCCTGCCGGGCTCCGGCCATGTGCGGCCAGGGGGAATAAAACCTGAAAACATCTATCAAATATCGTCTCCTTGATTCTTTCACGGGCCAAGGCTGTCTCCCAGGGAAAGGTTGCAGCCACCCCACTGCAACAAGGTTGTTCAGAGGAGCCCTCACCAAACCCTCCTCAGGGTTTCTCTGTGTGGCCAGCACTGACTCCCAGGCTGAGACACTGATAAAGGGAAGGTGAACTCCCCTCCAAGCCGAAGCTGCGCTGCCGCGCGAGCCACAGCCACGCTGCAGAGTTCTGACAGCTAAATGCTGTTAAATGACTCAATTTCCATCAGTAATCGGGATTTTTGCTTGTTTTTTCAAGCAGCTTCCTCGCCTGGTATTCAGGTCTACGGAAAACATAATCCCTAGCAGAAATGGCTCAAATAACAAAATAAAACCAAAGCCAACGTTTGTATTGCTTTGCCCACAATCGGCTTCGTGTGGCTTCGACCGGATCACACGTTTTGGGTGGCTCGTCCAGTTTGTTTCTTTGGTTTTATCACACATTCCTTCGCTCTGCCTCCTGTCACGCCTCTCCAAAGGGTTGGGACGAGCGTTCTGGAAGCACAGATAAACCACACAAGCCGTACCTGATCGCAAGCAGCCCCTCCTCTGCCATCGTTTTGCCATCAGCTTTCATAAACCAGACACTCAAGTCAAGTGCACAACTTAAAAAAAACCTGGCTCCCCAGGCTCTTTCTTCAGCTTGTAAGAAGGGAAGCCACGGCTAGCAAATCCTAACGCTCAAAATGCGACACAGCAGAGGGGGGAAATAAAAATGTGATTCCTTGGAAGTTATTGACAGATCAGCTGCAACCTACCAGAGGCTGGAGAAAAAGTACCAGATGGAATAAAAAATCCTTGCTATTAGTACATCATACCAAATGCTCTAAAGGCAAACTCTCCCCTCCTCCTGCTGCAAGGAACTGTTTCTTGGAAAATTGTTTACGCCTTCATTGATAGCGACTGTTGACTCTTAATAGCTAAATGTGACAAAGAGGGGGAAAAAAAAAAAACAAAGCAGAAATACTGATGTCATAAAACACTGTCCAGACTTACCTGCCTTGCAAATCCCATCAAGAAAAAATAATCCACACAGGTACTCACTTAAAACTGAACCTTAAACCCCCGCAGGCTGTTATTAACACCCAGTACCTCGGCGTTTCACTTGACAGTAAAATACAAGAGATAGCACACCCAAAAAAAAAAAAGATGTGGGGAGATAAGATTTATGGCTGAAGGCAACACGACAGAAGAGAAACAGAGAAGAACAAATACTAATTTAAAGCAAGCCAAATAAGAACGTCCCCCATTGTCTATAAACACGCACAGATCAGCAGCACGGCTCCACTGCCAGATTTATGCAGGCTTAAAACCCACAAAGCCAAACCCCTTAAAGGCAGTACTGATGTAAACCCCAGCTCAGGCCAGCAAACCACCTGGAAATCCCCCTCAGGCTCCTTCCAAAACGACCACATGTTTTCGAGCACCTACGAGACACGAGAGCCAAACCTTTTCCCAAACAAGCCTCAGACTGCTCCCAAGGAACTGTCAGACCCTTCCCTGGGGGGTTACTCAGGCGTTTTACCACCTCCTAAGGGCTTAAAAAAAAACCCAAAACCACCAAAAAAACAAAACTGATGTGTTCCATTTATTTTTCCAAATACCTGCTGGCGTTTCAGTGCCTGAAGCAGCCAACACGGCATCGTGAGTGTCACCAGCGGAGCAGGGGGAGAGGTGGGAAAACCCCGCGGAATTCCGAACCGAGGGGCAGAAACTCGGAGGAGAGAAATTGGAAAAGCCTTCCACGACGATGACCTCCCCCAGTACTGGGGCGCAGCGCACAAAGCGAGGCTGGAACGCCCTCCTGGAAGCACCGTGACAGCACCACGGATCCGTAATTTATTAGTTCACCCCTTCCCAAGCGTGCAGATGCTAACGGGGCCGGGATCCCGCAGCGCCAGCACGAGGCAAACAGACTTACACTGACATCTAAAGGCATCAGCTACTGCGTGATGCCTCCTGGAAGGGCTGCAAAGGGCCAGCACCTTGTGAAGAGCTAACAGGACAGAAGAAATGTTATTTCTGATGTTGTAAATTTAATTACTACCACGGGTGTCCAAGGCCAGGCTGGACACTGGGGCTTGGAGCAGCCTGGGATAGTGGAAGGTGTCCCTGGCCGTGGCAGGGGGTGGGATGGGATGAGCTTTAAGGTCCCTGCCAAACCATTCCTTGATCCTCTACACATAAGCCCCAAATTTGAGGCAAATTTCCTTGTTTCAGGAAGAGCTATGTGGCATTTTCTTCAGACTAGAAAATTAGGCTTTTGCTAAATTCCATCTCAGGGAAAGTGACCCATCTTTTCCATGAGTCGGGCACAAATCCTAGCGGTAGTTCAGCCACCTGAAAACCAGCAGTCATTTCAAAGTTAACATTTTTTCCCGCTTTTAAGTCGGTTTTGAGCATAACACCCATCAGGAAATGCGAATGCTGGTTTCGCAACCAGCGTGGCTGAAATCAGAACAGACAAAAGGGTTTCTCACCAGTGTTCCTAAACACACCTCTGTGTGGAACCTTAGGTGTTCCTAAACACAGCTCCTACTGTGCCCAAGAGAAACGGACACGGGGACAGACAGCAAACCTGCTTCTTTTGTGCTCTGCACCCTCACACGCCACCTTCTTCTTCTGCAGTCACTTCACAGCCTATGAGACTCTTAAACCACTTGCTGCCTGCACACGGTTCACTGAGTAAAATTTACTTCCCTAAATTTCCACAGGCATCCGCCCCGTTCTCCCTGAAGCGTAAATCCAACGGGAAGAGGGCAGTGAATCCTTCTTTATGGAGAGGTAACACTCATCCTCCGTGCCCTCGCAGGGCTGCACCCCCCGGCCACATCTTGGCAGAGCTGTATTTTTAAAGGATGACTCTGGGAATAGAACTGGAGGCTACCGGTGCACCAGGACTGCTTTGGAAAGCCTTATTTGCATGGCCCTCGTTCTTTCTAATAAATCAAGCAAAGGGATGGCTGCAGTCCACTTAAGCAAGGCAGTAGGTTCTTTACACTTTAAATAATTCGTAGCAGCTGAGTAATTAT
>VYZQ01056873.1:2772-19182 GCA_013400655.1 Mystacornis crossleyi
TTTTTTTTTTTTTTTTTTTTTTTTTTTTGAGAATCCTTAAAATCTTCAGTACGAAGGCCATCACCTTTTCATTTTCATGCCTGTTTCCAGTCACGTAATGAGACGGTGATCTCTCAGTTGATGTAGCTTGAGGTGCTTCTCCATAAAATAATAAATGAATGTCAGGAATATGAGAAAGAGGATGTTTTCTGTTAGGTGAAAAGACTGAAAAGAAATGATCAATAATTTTAGAAAAGACTGATAATTTGCAGAAATCAGACTTTCCTCTGACAAAGTACAAACCTTAGAATTTTCAACGAAAATCTCACAATGCTCTTGCAAGACTGACACTTACCAAAGTAGTGCAACTGCTGTGTAAAGCCACAATATCTCAGTTTCCCCTTTTAAGTTCACTTAATAATGTGTGCTTGGAGTGTTAGTAGCAATTTCTTCTTAATCCCAACCAAAAGTTTAGACTGTTTCAGGGAAAATGAAGTGATAGTAATGTGCATCCATTGTCATGTGCAGGGAAAGGCTTCTCCTGGTGGTTAGGAGTGAGCTTAACCAGCTGTGACCCATCTGAGTTCCCAGACCAGTTGCCTCAGACTGAGAACTGCTGTGCCTGAGTGATGTAAGGGACCTGCATGTACGTTTGTCCCTGCCTACATCCATTTGACAGTGCACCTTTACTGGATTTGACTCTGAGCTCAGATCATATGCCTCAGGGATAATTCCTACACCAAGAAGATCTGTTGGTATGATGGAAACCTTGGGATATAGCCACAATGTCTGCACAGGAATGTGTTTGGCCAGGGTGCTTTTGTGTGGCACTGATCCCTGGCAGCAATTTTAGCCCTGTGTCTGTCAAGTTGCCGCTCAGTGCACAGAATTTCAGGATGGGAGCAGAGCACAGCTGTTACCATACAGTACCTTGGCATTCTGCATCTTTGACTTTCCTTTAATGCTTTCTGGCTGTCTCCTCCCACATTAAAACTTTTTTCCCTCCCCCCCTGAAACTCTTTTGCTCGTTTTAGAATAACATAACTGGAAATGCATGGTGATCCCTTTCCAGCAAGTTGTGCATGTGATGGAGATATGTTTTTGTGTATCTATCTGTCAATAAGATCTGTATGTTCAGTATACACAGAGTTTATTTTGTTCAACGTCTCTTGCAAAACAGACAAGGCCTGTGAACTTCCTACCAGACATATCTTTGGCGGTCCCATAACTGAAGGTGTTCTTACACCAGTGTTAAATCAGGCTGGCTGATTCGCACAGTCTCTCTGCGCATACATATATATTTAGTTATAGAATCACAGAATATGCTGATTTGAAAGAGACTTATCAGGATCATCGAGTCCAACTCCTGGCCCAGCATAGGACACCCCAAAAGTCACACCATGTGCCTGAGAGCATTGTCCAAACACTTTTTTGTCTCAGACAGGCTTGGTGCTGTGACCACTTCCCCAGGGATCTTCTTCCAGTGCCCAAGCACCCTCTGGGTGAAAAACTTTTTCATGATATCCAACCTAAATCTCCCCGGACACAACTTTAGGCCATTTTCTTGAGTCCTGTCACTGGTCATGAGAGTGAAGAGATCATTATTGTCACCTCCCCTCACGAGAAAGTTGTAACTGCAATGAGGCCTCNTTCATGGTAGAAGAAAGTTTTATATATATATATATATATATATCTCAAAGAAATGTAAAACTTTGTGTAGTGTTTCTTGTATAACACTTAGCAACTCTTCACTCTCATACTCAGTATGAATAATCTATCTGCCTTTGGTCACGTCTTATCCAAAAACCTATTAAGAAAGAAGAAAAGACCAGAGAATGACAGCCAAAAAAAAAAAAAAAAAAATCTTTCCACATGAAAAGATTCCTGTCTGAAGAAAGAGGNTATTTAGTTATAGAATCACAGAATATGCTGATTTGAAAGAGACTTATCAGGATCATCGAGTCCAACTCCTGGCCCAGCATAGGACACCCCAAAAGTCACACCATGTGCCTGAGAGCATTGTCCAAACACTTTTTTGTCTCAGACAGGCTTGGTGCTGTGACCACTTCCCCAGGGATCTTCTTCCAGTGCCCAAGCACCCTCTGGGTGAAAAACTTTTTCATGATATCCAACCTAAATCTCCCCGGACACAACTTTAGGCCATTTTCTTGAGTCCTGTCACTGGTCATGAGAGTGAAGAGATCATTATTGTCACCTCCCCTCACGAGAAAGTTGTAACTGCAATGAGGCCTCCCCTCAGTCTCCTCCAGGCTGAACAGATCAAGTGACTTCAGCCCCTCCTCATAAGGTTTCCCTTCTAGACCCTTCACCATCCTTGTGGCCCTACTTTGGATGCTCTCTAATAGCTTAATGTATACTTTTAGAGATCATTTCTGTGGCTGGTCACTAGAGGAGAATTATGCACGTGTACACATGCACAAATACAGATTATTATGCCTGTGCGTACATATGCCTTTACCTGTGCACTTACGTACACGCCCAGAGGAAGACTGAGAGCAAGCCATAAAGATGAAATACTATAGTTATTTCTTATGCTAAATGTAGGAAGACAAGCATCATTCAAACAAGCCGTGAGACAGTAGTTGTGTTTTAAGGTTGATCTACTATTTCTTTTTTGAATGCTTTGTAAATGCAGCATATTTGAAGACAACACAAATGTATTTTGGAATGTCAAAGCAGAAACATACTTTGAAAGGACTATCAAAGGGCTATATGGTATCAAATGTAATTTTAGAAATCTACATGGTAAAACTTTGGAAGATACAATCTAAATGTTTCCTGTATATCTCTCCTGACAGAACAAAAGATGCTATCAAAAATCTCTTGCCTATTGTTGTAGAAAAGCTCAGCTGGGTATTTGCTTAGTTCATGGTAGAAGAAAGTTTTATATATATATATATATATATATCTCAAAGAAATGTAAAACTTTGTGTAGTGTTTCTTGTATAACACTTAGCAACTCTTCACTCTCATACTCAGTATGAATAATCTATCTGCCTTTGGTCACGTCTTATCCAAAAAACCTATTAAGAAAGAAGAAAAGACCAGAGAATGACAGCCAAAAAAAAAAAAAAAAAATCTTTCCACATGAAAAGATTCCTGTCTGAAGAAAGAGGTGAGGGGTTTTGTTTTATTCAGAAGAAAGAGGAAGATACAATATGGAAGAACAGGTGATGCAGGGAATATTGAAGGCTACGGAAAGATACTTTGGGTTGTCATAAATACTGTTTTCCTGACGACCAATAAAATTTAATTGTGGAAAATGTAAAATGAGTAAAGGAAAGCACTCCTTTATGTATTTCATTCAAATCCTTTGTCTCTTATGGACAAGGATACCGTGAAGAGAAAGCTCTACTGGAATAGAATAGCTTGATAAAAACAAAATTTTTAAATGTTGCATTGCAGTAGATACCTAGGTAAGAAGATTATCAGGCTGTGTAATAACAACAGTTAGAAGGCTGTCACATTGTGTACTCCAGTTATGGTGTAATCAGTGGATGTATGTGTCTGTGATTTCTGAAGTGTTAAAGGATGCTTCTTCCAAAGGATTTGTTACTGGCTTCCCTTGAAGGTCTGCTGTCTGACTAGATGGACCGTGTGTTCTTCAGACTATAGTTCTTCACTCTCTGTTCATTTTACTGACCCAGAAATTGTAGTACTGCTTAATAAAGATTTTATTAATGTTAACTGAACAGCCTAATTTTGCTGTTCAAGTCCTCATTACTAAAGTCCTGGTCCAAAACACAGTGATGGAAATGGAATGAGGCGTACTGCACTCTGAAGGTGTTGGATCTATCTCCAGCTTTATCATCTAATTTCCTCATTTTTGTTATTTTCTGTGGAAAAAAAAAGTCATACTGCTTATGTTTAATCGGTTAACATTGATTAGAAAAAGAAAATCTTGTAAACTTTAACAGAATCCAATAAAGTTTTACTATATTATTGACAGTATAAACAGTCTTATTAATTTCCATCATTAAAGGGTGTGCAACCCCCATATTTTTTTTATTCATGGAAAGGAATGTCTAGTTTCTTAAACGGTTGTTACACCATCCCTGGTCTCCGGTACTTTCAGTTGCTGTGATGGAAAACTTGTAAAGATTGTTAAAATAGATCACTAAAAATATATTTAGTGATTATACAGTGTTAGTGTATATCCTGAGCTAGTTCCGTCTAAAAAGTTGTCAGGTTAATCAAAATACAGATAGTTTTCAGTCTTTGGTTAGTTTAACTTATTCTCCTTCATATTGCTTCTTCAGTACTTCATATATGTAATAATATATAATATATTTATTATATATAATAATGTATATTCTGTCAAAGGACAGTCACATGGCTCAGTGGACAGACACTCTACTTCTACTTATGGCTGTTCACTTACAGGGAACCTTCCTTTATTGCTGTTTTCTCTTGATTTTGTCCATTTGTGGTATCAGTTAATGCTTAAGACTCCCATATTTGCTAATGCAATGTATGTCTTTTATTTCTTTGGTGTTTGAAATCAGGCCCTTTCACTAGTTCCAAATATTGCTTCTCTGTAAAACTTTGCTAAATTTGTCCATACTTCAATTTCTTGTCCCTAAACACTGAAAGACATAAACATATTGTGCCTTCTTGTCTTTTTTAGTGTTTCATCTATTTATAATATAAACTCTCTGCTTAATTTTTCTATTTTGTTATCTATGAAGTAGGGTTAGAGAAAAAGTTAATGTCAATTTCTTCTTCCTACCTCAGTGGAAATTCAATTTTTTGCCAGCCCTTGGAAATCATAGAAAGTATTTCCATTTTTCCAGCCTCCAGAAAAGAAGTAATTTCCATGTCGGTTGGAGGGTGGATTTTTTAATATTTTTTTTAATTTATTTAACACTTAGATTTCAGGAGGATTGAATCAAAAGATGCCATTTTAGACATAAAATTTTAATAAAAACATTTTCTGCTCAGTAGAAAATTTTTCAGGGAAGATATTTTCAGAGTACTTTATGCAAGTTCTTAGCAGAACAGGACTCTCAGCTAAGGTCTTTAGATGCTAAATAATACAAATATGAAAATAGTACTGTGAGTCATACTAATGGGGGTGGCTGGGTCAGCTGCCTGTTTCCTAAATACTAATCAGTCTTTTTAATTTGAGATTACTTCATTATTCATCTTATTTTTCTCTGTTGCCTGAATTAATTATATATAAAATATGGATGGTCATGAATCAAAGGTGGCTTGTGGTTTTCCTTTCTGCCAGGGTTCAGGTGTAACCCACCTGGTTAACAGATCAAAAATGGTAATAATAATAGGGCTTTCTGGTTTTGATGCTGAACTTTGACTCTGTGTTTGCTCTTACTCATCAAACCTTAATCCAGTGCCCGGGGAATTGTGGGAAAGGCTGCTGTTGGTCTCACAGTGTGTAGTGTATTAGATTGGGGAATTTTAAAATCTTAGCAGCAAGGTTTTCGTATTTCGTGCAGTGCGTTTTCCTGTCGGCGCAGAGCCATCACCTGCTGCATGCTCACAGGTACTGCCTGCCTTCCAAAGAGCAGCTTTCCCAAAGGGAAAGCTGGAGCAGGGCAGCTGCTGTTTCTCTGGGAGATAATCCCAGAGGTGAAGGGATCTCGGGTTTCATACATGAAACCTTTGCTGGTTTTTTCAGGTCTTGTTACTGGAATTGACAAGCCGTGCTCAGTGCCATCCTTTGGGCTAATTCCAGCTGACGGCTTTCGACCAGGGCTGGACCACAGAGCTCCGCAGTGACGCCGGCGGCATTTCCCCATCACAGCAGGAATGCCCCAGCCAGCGGGCTCCGTGCCTGGCACAACCTGCCGCCTGGAGACTTGTGGTTTCCATAGCTTTGTTTAAGAGAAGACATTTTTGTCTGCTCTGAAGATACTCAGGTTTGCTCATTTGGAATAATATTAAGTGAAGCAAGGGTAAACCGATTTTACACAGAATCTCCTGTCAGAGCTCTGTTTTGTCAAGAATAATGTTAGAGTAACTCCGGTGAAGCTGTTTCATTTTGCTTGCCAGATTGAGTCCAATGTGAACCTTCAACATAGATATTATTGCATTAATTTTAATGGATAAAGATCACAGACTTATTTAATTAACATAGCAAAAACCATTGTCAGCAAGCAAAGATGTTCTATTGCACAGCCACTCTAATGCAATCACAAGAGTATACTTTATGGCTATGAGAATATAATTTTCTTGTTAAAAACCTTTGATGTTTCTTTAAATATATAAAAATACAGGAAATGTGTAAATAAGGCTTGCCAGCCATCTCAAATGCCTTGTATTAAAATGAATCTTTTAGCTTTAATTTGTGTTTATTTTGGTGGGTTTCAGATAATACTGATGTATATATACAAGCATATATAAAAATGTAAGTAGAGGTAGGCATGTATATACATAACTTTTGTTATAAAATCATAGGTATTAATATTGAAAATACAACCATTATGTCAACTTTCACGTTATTTTTGACATTATTTTTTATCAACTTATTTGCACAGTTAAGTGCTGTTTAACCACTAGAGTTCTACTTTTCTTATGCTTTCCTGCCTGGTCCAACCCACTGCTAGACAGAAAATGCTCTGATTGTTCGTCGGGAATTCAAGAGCAATGTATTGGAGGTGTTCCTACTCCACTAAGACCCACTGCGCAGTCTCACCTGCGTATCTGGTTTAGACCTAAACAGGTTTTTCCATCCAGGCTCCTTCATGCATTACCACAGGAGCTGGTTCAAAGTTTCTGGAAGTCAAGCAGTCAAGAAGCCACCAGTCACCTGAATGACAGTATCTTGACATGTGCAAGACAGGCTATTGTCTCTGTGCTAGTCCTAAATTCATAACTCAGAGGGAGTCTGTGTTTCATAACAGGGAAAGCTGTGGGCAGTACATCTCATAGTTTGGCAGGAGCTGCTTGCTGTGTAGCTGTGTAGATGCCTTCAGATTACTGTTGGAGTAAAGATTTTAACATATATTTTGGTGTGTTTAATCCCACACTGATACAGAGTATGAAAATAATTTCTTGAAAGCTATATGTGTGTATATATATATATATATATATACACACTGTGGTTTATCTAATAATGAAACCTGAATGCAGGAATGCAAATGTATGATGTAGTCCAAAGTGTATCAAGCTGTTTCAGTGCCACCTGAAATATATCAGTAAGTGAATTTATTACTTATTTGGCAGGAACTGTGGTTCTGCAATCCTCATTTTTCTTGTTATTTTTTATTGACCCCTCAGAATGCTCTCAAGTAAGCTTTCAATTTCATGCTTTGTTTTATGAATGAGAATAACTGAATTTTAAACTACAGACAGTTTATTATAGAATTATCTTGTATTTTTTCTACCAAGATTGGCCCAATTGTTAGCTTAAAATATAAGGTTTTGTCCTATTTTTTCTTTTACTGGTATAGTGTAAAGATTCTTGCAGGATAGAGGAAAAATACCATAAAAATAGTACGGTAAGACTAAGTTGAAATAATAGCAGTTTTTTTGCCCCAAAAAACTTTAGATTTTGCTTTGAGGATTATCTATTAAGGCTCTAATTAAAAAGAAAAAAACAACCCACACAACTTCCCCCCAGAGAAAAGGGAAAGGGGCACACCAGAAAGAAAGATTAATTTTTGTAATTAAATTTAGATACTCATTTATTTAAGTCCATAACTTGTTTTAAAGTACAAATTGTCTTTCTGCTTATCTTAGAGGGCAGACAGACCCTCTTACTTAGATTATTTACCCTCTTAAAGCTTATTTTTAAAATAGCTTCACTATGAAGGGGTACAATTTTTGCTCAGTCCTTATCAAAGAATAAAATTAAACAAAATACAGTCAAGCAGTACTCACTTTCCTTTAGATAGTCAGAAATAGTTAAAATATATCAGAGAACCGTCCCTGATCTCAGTATCAAAATAGTATATATTTCTAGGGGTTTCCATAAAATTTAGTTTATGGAATTCAAAAGTTTTATAACAGAGTTATGGGAGTTTTATATATGGAATAACTGATTTCAGCAGGAGATTGTGTTTTGTTGATGTCAGGATTCCTCGCTCACTTTTACTGTTACATGGTGTGTGTGGTGCATTAGTTTTTATGGTGAATACACGCATGAAGCAAGAAGTATTTTATCAGTTCCCATGAGCAAATGGGAACTTCACTTTCTCTGGCTGTACACACCTCTTTTTTAGTGAAAACTAAATTTTATTTGAAAACAAAGAGATAGAGGAGAAAATATCTTTAAATGGTCTTGTATTTTATGTGCTGTGATACACAAATAAATCCATGAATTACCTTCAGCAATGTGGGATTTATTTATCTCTATCAGATGAGATGTTCTAGCTGTCACCAGTCACCAACAGTGATTGTGACACCCTGCTGCACACATTGCTTATATTATACAAAAAATCTGTATTTATGTAGCATGTTGTTCCTCAGATTTCATACCCCAGGTGAACAATTGGCTGTATACCTGCCAGTTAAGATAACTGAGCTCTACAATTAGATTGTGTGACAGGTTGTGATGAAATTCAGCCTCCTTCTAGAGGCAGATTGTGAGCTGGCAGTGCCTGGCTGGCAGGGAGCACATCGGGTGCCCCAGATGGGTGGCACAGGGTGTGCAGGCAGTGCCCTCGGGAAGGGTGCTTGGAAGGCCATGGGGAATGGTCAGCAGAGCACTGCCTTCCCATCCTGTGCAGCCCTGTAGTTACCACATGACCTGTGCAGCAGCTGACAGGCTTGGGGAAGGCTGCTCTAAGATGGATATTAAAGAAAAGCTATTAATAATGAAGGCATAGAGAAATCCTTGGTGTCGGTCAGTGGCCTCTGGCATTACTTTGGTTTGATCACAGCTTTTCTGTTGCATACATCATCCCTAGGGAGAGATTCCTGCCTCCTTGGCCAATGTCAAGCCTTGGTTTACCATCAGCTCACGGGTAAAGAACAGAGCTTGGCTGGGAGGCTGTTCCCCCACCTGCTCTCTGGGGCAAGCTGGCCAGGTGGCAGGAACGGGGACAGCAAGCTTGTGCTGGTTTTTTAACTCTATTGGCTGCAATAGAGTTAAATTTCTCCAAGTGGTGGAGAGCGGTTCATAGCCACACTGCCTGATGCCCATACCCTCTCAAACAGGTTGCCCAGGACTATAGTATTTGTCATTTTGGGTTCCTTCTCAGCCACCTGTGGTGGACTCCTACTCTTAGTTATTACTATTGCTGTTGGGTTTTTTCTGTAGGTTTATGGGGTTATTTTTAGTTTGTTTGTGTGAAGTGCAGCCTCCCCTGCATTATAGTTATTTCAGACACAAAACTGGTAGTAGATGTCGTGTGTCCTAGGCTACGTGCAGGGATAAGCTTAGAATAGAATGGTATCAGAGGACTGTTCAACACAGACCAAACCAAGCCTGTCCCCTTGGTGTCAGAGGCAGTCCTTGGAGTGAACTGCCTTCCCTCACCTGTTGACTCCAGAAACCAGCAGTGAACTCACACCGTGCAGTGTAGATGATCCGCGTGAGGGAGTTTACTCAAGGACTGCACTGCTTGGCAGTGCAGACGTGTTGCCTGACTTGGATTCCCAGGAGCAGAATGGGGTGATAGCATTTCTCACCTCCCTGGCACACTAAGGGAACAGACACATTAGAGACTGTGAGATGTGAAGATATGGTAAGATGTGGTGTTTTGTGGTGTGATGAGAGTGCAAAAGACAGACTCCTGTCTGAGAAGATGGATGAGTTCCTTTCAGTAAAGCACTAATATGTGCTGCATCCTTCCTCTGAAATGCGAGTGAGTAGTCACAGGCTCTGCAGTTGTTTCTGGGGATTTTGTTATGCAGATGGTCCTTTCTGATTATCACATTTTAAGACTCATGCACACATGAAAGGGAATAGTGAAATGGAAAGGGATAATCTAACTGAATAAAGAAAAGCATATTTATAAACAGATTTTTTTTTCCCCCACAGATAAATTAGCTCACTCTGAGCCTTACACATTGAAACTCAGTCTCTAAGTTTACCGGTTTATGAGATACCTATGCATCTTTTTTTTTTTTTTTTTTTTTTTTTTTAATGGCCTCTTCCTGTAGGCAATTTGGATTAACGCTCCAAATGTAAGAAGGTGAAATTCGCTAATCAGAATGACTACNTTGAAAAGCCCCAGAAACAGAACTGTCATCACTAACATGCTATGGAGACTGGTCCATGCAGGCCTGAGTACCATTCCCCCTGCCTGTTTCTTTCCATCAGGCTGGTCAGGTGTGTGCCTGCTGGCCTCTGAATCAAGGCTGGGAAGGCAAGTGGATCTCCAGCGCAGGTCTAGTTTGGGGCATCACCCTGTAACACAGATACTCTTCAGAAGTAATATACAAAGCTTCTTGGTCTTGTACACTCCTTTCCACAAATTGCCCTGCCAAAAAAAAGGGCTAGTGAAACAAAGGTTTGGTGAAATAATTCCATTTGACACAGCCATACTTTCCATTTTTAGGAGAACTGCACTGCTTTCGGCACTCTAGCAGATCATGTTTGTTCAGCAGATTTCAATTAAAGGTGTTAGTGCTTTTAGAGGCCAAGATGGACTTCTTCCAGAGCAGATTTTTTATTTTCCACTCCATCCATAACTCCATAAAATGTCTTTGTACAGACAAAATGTGCATCTGCCTATACCCTTAGAAAGCTTTTGTGATTAAATTGTGAAAGAAATTCTTTTACCTTGCCCTGTCTGAATTGGAAATAGTGTCTGCTGTGGGAGGAAGCAAACATTGTGATTCGGGTTTGGATGGGAACAGGGATTTTAATGTTGGTGGAGGAATTACTATGATTTCTTTCTATTACAAGACTGGCTATAATCACCCGGTTTCCATTTCCCTCTGTGTTGTGCATGCTCAGAACCCATGCCATAGAGTTTACAAGAGAGAGAAATTGGCTTGGGGCAGATGGGGACCATGAGGTAATAACAAAACCATATTGGCAACACTCTTGACAGTAGCCATCAGCTGCAGCTTCCTTCTCAATTTTTCGTAGGCATCACAGTGGAGAAGGGATTTGAAGGAACAGAGAATGGAGTTCATTGTCTTTTTAGTTTGCTCGAATGATTGAGGAAGGCTATAAAAAGCCTCCTCAGGCTTAATTTTGTAGTAGCCAATTCTCACAAATTGTCTGTCTGTAGGAAGAGCACAAAGCTTCTGCGATCCCAGGCCACCTGCAGATGTCACTTAAGAAGAAAACAGCACAGTCTTCATTGGAGTATCAAAACAATTAACTTGCTCCAAATCACGGTGGTTCTGTAAATTGATTTTAGCTGCAGAAGATTAAATTTCTGAAAAAATCTCTATGAGCCTTTCAGAATTCTGTCTCATAAATCACTCCTCCTTTGGTGAAATCTCAGTCTAGAAAATAGAAAACTAAACTATAACTAATGAGGAGTTAAGCATAATTGTATATTACACAGTATTCAGAGTATTTAAAGTATTTGGGCTCTTGTTTGAACTTGGACTTTTGACCTCATATTAATAAGCAAGTTTTAATTTGAAGGGATTTTAATTTTTAATGTAGAATTTGTGTCATTTTACTTCCTTAATAATCAGAAGGTCACATGGTACCAAATGAAACACCTTATGACAATCTAAATTTAATATATCATCATTATTACCTTTATCACTCAGAAATAATTAATTGAATTGTGAGTATTGCTCATAGATCATGATGTCTGCTTCTGAAAAATGCACTGACCTATAAATTGTCCTCCAGTAGCCATCCCCAGACTAGACAGGAGTTGCCGGAAGAAATTTGTAGAAAGACGTCTTCTGAATGATGGGCATTTGCACAGTAAAGCTGAGTAAGAAGGCAGCTATTCTAAGCCTCTTTTAAAAATTTTCCTGTTAGAGCCTTTTTAAAAAAAAATACAGTTTTCTATTTCTAGCATGAATTAACATAATTTACATATGAGATATATTTAATTTCTTCATTTCTGTCTAGTTATTTCCATGTAAGATGGGACACTGTTGGAACATAATACTAACCACCACATGAATTTATAGATACATGTTCCGTGTGCCACATTGTTTTACCCAAAGACAGTAAAATTGTTCAGCAGATGAGTGATTCCTGAAACAAGTTATCTTTGTATTTATTTTTAAAGATTTATTTTACAATGATTCATAAACTTTAATTTCCAACTGCTTATCATTTGTTACTCAGGATATACTCCAGCTTTTAATATGTGCACCCATTCTTAGGAATAGAGGACAGGGCCTTATTGTTATGCAGTCCCTACTCTCTCTTAAAACTGTTTTCTTTTAGGCTTGTCCTTCTAATCTGGTTTCTGCTTTCAAGGCCAAAACAGTTGCTGGACAGCTCAGATTCAGTGCCCTTTAATTGACATGACTTTTCCTCTGACTCATGTCTGTTCCCTGGTGGTACACAGAAAGAAATCCTAACTTCTCTGATATTTATTGCGATAAGCAAGCTAAAATATTCTGTTCTAATTAGACTTCTGTTCCCTTTATGTGCTCTAAGAGCTGCCTTTGCACTTGTTATCTGAGTTCATCTTTCGGAGAATCCTGACCAGAAGTCTCTACATTATGCTAGAGGAGGTCTTGCTAGTGTCATTTGCAGTAGCTCTCCCACACACCTGTCTTCAAACGCAGATGTTAAATTTGCAGCTTTTCAGTAATATGCCATTCTGATTTGTTACTTAAGATATTGTACTTATTCCATGCAGGTTTTCTGACAGCTGTGCTTTGCTGTCAGTCTGTGGCTGCTCCAGCCTGTGATGCTTTACCACTCTAACTAAAGCGCGTATTTAGTGCTGAGAATCTGCCTAGAATCTGAACAGTAGCCAGAAGTATTGCCCTCTCTACTCTTGTAAGTGTCCTTAACAGTGGGCTTTCTGGCAGTGTGGGGACTGGAATAAATTGTTCATAAGATGGTTTAAAAATTCATCCTGGTACCAGAAGGATAGAATATTTCAGTGCTAATTCATAGCATATACTATGCAGGATGTCATGGTAGCTACTAACATATAGGTATGTAAGACTGAATAGGTTATTCTTGCTCGTGGAATCTGAGTATATTCACTGGATCACCAGAAGTAGTGGTATGTGTGAAGCTCAGACCTCATTGAATATATCTTAACTTCCCATAACAAGACGCTGTATTTCTCATTGGTTCCTATAGTTATCAGATACTATTTAAAAATCCCCTCCTCTCAGCTCTAAAACCCTGCCAGAAAATCTGGCATTTCAATGCAAGTCACAAATGCAGCTAAGAAAAAATTTATTTTTTTTTTTAATTTCAGACCTACAGAAACTTCACATGGCATATGTTTAGAGACGCAATACTCAGATACTTCATTATTGAAAAGTCAAGAAAGGCAAGAGCAATCCACTTGGCATCGGAGGAGTACTAGCTTCCAAAAAAAAGGGATTCTAGGAAAATCAAGTGATGGTAAAGTGTAATATCAGCATAATTTTAAGTATTAAACTCCTAGGATTTGGCAAAGTTTGGCTAGGAGTAATGTAAATGAGCCTTTGTAGAGCAATTGTGGCAAACCCTGTATTTAATATCCTAAATACTTTGTTTGTGGTTCCTCAGCCTTATGGCCTCATCATATACCAAATTTTTGTGAAAAAACACTTCAACTTACATGCAATTAAGCTTTACTGAGGACATAAAATTACAGTATAGCCAGTGTGAAATAGGATCATCAATGATGGTGACATCTGTCAGACACAAGAATAAAACTACATTATGAACCCCCAGCCATGATTGTATCATCTCATTTGCATAACCAGTGTTAAAAAATCCAGTTACGTTAGGCACTTAGCATTTCAGAATGGCCTTTAAGCACAGGAGTGAGGCTTGGAGGGGGCACCAGATAATTTTAAATTGTAAGATTAAGATGCCAGAAACCATCTGGAGAAGCAGCCGTGCTTACAGTGGTGAATACAGCAGATCCATGGACCACTTCAGTTTTCCCCCCAAACCACAGCTATGCCAGGGAGAGCACTAGCAGGGGAGCAGCGGGAATGGCTGCAGATCCAGCATCTGAGCTTTCTTCTTGGCTTTTTTTCCTGTAGTACTGGTGCAGCCACGGAGTCTAGATGACTGTAAAAATGTAATACACAGTCAGTTTAAAAACTACTTCAGAACACCAACCCCACACCACTTACAAGCCAGAAGTTTCAAGCTAATAACTCCCAACATCCTATAATTAATTAGAATAAAAAGCCCCAGAAATTATGATGTGCCACAGAAAGAGAACAGGAGAAATCAAGGGCATTAAGGGTGTCCTAGTATATATATGGTGCAACGGTGAGAGTACGGACATAAAATTCTTTATTAAAGTAAATTAAAAAGTTTAAAAGAAGAAATTACTAAAGCTATAATATAGGAACAAGTCCCATGTTGCATAAAAATGGTATAATTTTTCTTCATTAATGTGTAAGATGGGAAAGGACAGATAGGAAAAAGCAGTCCAGAAACAGTATGTTACTAGCTACATGAGACAAAGCAGAGCCAAAGGAGACACATCTAGGTGGGGAGCACCTTCACGGGCCCTTTGGTCTCACCACTGGGCATGTAGTGAAAATTGCTCCTTACTAATCACAGGTATATTTAATCAGCTAGGCAAAGGTGTATTCATCCTGGCACAAGATGTAATAATTGCCCAAGGAAGCAGCAGGAGGAGGAAGGATTGCTTTAAGGCAGTTGCAGAAATGTGGAGGAACTAGCCAGAGGTGAAACAGTATTTCCAGAAGAGCAAAGCTGTTGATTTTTCAGGCTTACATCTTCTCCCCATCCTCTTAGGTAAGACTGTTTGGCACTTGCTTGTAGTAATACATCCATGTAAAATGAGTCTCCCCAGACACCACCTGAAGAAAAATGACAGGAAAGAAATAGATGTTTGTCAGATTTTATTTTGGTTTGATTTTACTTTGCACTCCAGAAATTATTATTGTGCTTTAGTAATGTTAATAAATGTGAGGTTAATGTATTCACAATGTTTACACATAATTTTGAATATTTTCAAGGTAAACAGAATCCACATTTCTGTATCACTAGAGGAAACAAACTGCACATAGAACACAGGAAATTAGTATGTTTCCCCAAGTAGTAATTTCACAATATTTCTTTTCCACTTTCCAAAAAAGACAGGATTTATATTGCTCCATGAAGTAGAGTTTAAACCACTGTTGTATACAAAAGAAAGTGAAATGGTATATTTTTGATGTAGTATGATGTTCTCTGTACATGAGATTCCAAAGAGAATTCATTCACTTTTCTGTCAGAAATAATTTCTCCAGAATTCATAAAAACAAAGAACAGAGCACTCTGAAGAACAGCTGAAAAAACCCAACAAAAAACCCCAAACCCATCTGTTTTTGTGCTGGGTGGGTGGGTTGGCCCTGGCTTGGTGCCAGAGCTGTTCTGGCACTCCCCTCCTGAGCAGGACAGGGAAGAGAAAATAAAAGGCACATGGCCTGAGAGATAAGGACAGGGAGAGATCACTCACCAGTTACTGTCATGGGCAAAACAGACTCAGCTTGGGGAAATTAACTAAATTTATTACCAGGTGAATCAGAGTAGGATGTTGGGGAATAAAACCAAACCTTAGAAAACACCTTCCCCTCACCCCTCTCTTCTTCCTGGGCTTAACTTCATTCCTGATTTCTCTGCCACCTTCCTTTCCAGTGGCACAAGGGGACAGGGAATGGGAGCTGTGGTCAGTTCATCACACGTTGTCTCTGCTGGTCCTTCCTCCTCAAACTCTTACCCTATTCCAGTATGGGGTCCCTCCCACAAGACCCAGTCCTCAACAAACTTTTCTAGTGTGAGTCCTTCCCATGGGCTGCAGTTCTTCACAAACTGCTCCACTGTTGGTTTGTTCCAGTGGGTGCATTCCGTAAGGAAGAGACTGCTCTGGTGTGGGCTTTTCTCTCTATGGGTCCACAGGTCCTGCCATGAGCCTGCTCCACCACGGGCTTCCCAAAGGGTCACACTCTCCCTGGGGCATTCACCTGCTCCAGTGTGGGGTCTCTCTGTGGGCTGCAGGTGGATCTCTGCTCCAGCATGGACCTCCATGGGCTGCAGGGGCACAGCTGCCTCACCATGCTCTTCCTCACAGGCTGCAGGGAAATCACTGCTCCNTTCTTCCTCACAGGCTGCAGGGAAATCACTGCTCCAGCACCTGAAGCACCTCCTCCCCCTCCTTCTTTGCTGACCTTGGTGCCTGCAGGGCTGTTCCGCTCACCTTCTCATGCCTCTCTTTAGCTGTTGTTGCTCAGCATATTTTTTCCTTTTCTTAAAATGTTATCCCATAGGTGCTGCTGCTGTCACTGATTGGCTTGGCCTTGGCCAGCAGTGGGTCTGTCTGTCTTGTAGCTGTCTGTCTGTCTTGTAGCCCCTTTGGCTCTGTCAGACAAGGGGGA